>JAUKWC010023323.1:0-18658 GCA_032356245.1 Endocladia muricata | reverse complement strand
GCTCCCGTGCGCTCGTTGTTAGAGTCAAAACACAGGTGTATTTCTACGTTATATTTCTACAAACTACTAGGACTACACAACAGGTGTGTTGTATCGACAAGCCACGCAAATATCATGCATGGGCATATACTTATCTCAGAGACACCGAAATGACCATATTGGTTGTACTAATGAACTACGTCCCCAACTCTTTTCACTGAACTCCTATGAAGGATAATACTCATTAATTCTCAACCAACCAGCTTCTTCGGTCTGTCCTTTTCAGTCATGTAGTCCTTATGTTCCTGGATACACTTCTTTGGAATTCCAAATTGCTTGCACTGTTCATTTTCAAATTCTGCAGTTGTTGACATAATTAGTGTAGCCAGTATCACCGTTCTTTCAAATGAGAAATGCTCCACATTGAAGTCAAAATCTTGCAGGTCGCACATCAAATAGATAAGGTATCGTCATGGATCGTCATTAGATATCAGCCAATATAAGGCCTCGTGGGTTGCTGCGACGTGAACCTAGAGCCGCCGTGGAGATCGTCTCGCCGTTCTCTCAGAGCGTGCACTACCTCATGGTAATCTCTTTCAGTGGCGGTGTGCCTTACTTCAGTACCTTCTAGTTTTCCTGTTGTAAATGGGAAAAGCCTATAAGACCCATCTTGCTGCACTTGCTTGAGAGCCCCTCCGCTACCCAAATTTTATGTATCCATCATGACGGGCTTTTTCTTTCTGACATCTGTCGCGGTCAGTGCTTTTGGCTGGCAATTGCCGTTTCTTTGATCATTCCGTGTTTATGTCTGGTATCGACCTCATCTGGCACTCCATTCAACGAAGCTGTAGACTTGAGAGCTTCCATTTTCTTCCTGTTCAATGCTGAACCCTCCAGCATATCGTACAGTCCTTCCAAGTGCTCTGCAAAATTGAAAATAAAAGCAGCAAATTGCCTATCAAGCCAAGAAATCAGAGTAGAAGAAGAAGGCGTTTCGACTCTCTGAGGTACTCAAACACACCCACATGATCGTTGCTTTGCCTGAGACCATTTCCAGGTACATTATGTCCAACGACCTCCATGTTTCTGACTTCAGACTGATCATTTGCTAGTTTTGATTTCATGCATGCTGCCTTCATACACTGCAGAGAGTTGTGTAGATCCCGTATGTGTTCGGTTTCATATTGGCTCCCAACCTTTCCATAACCCATAGAAGCCTATACTCTTGGAACTTTACACATCCCAAGAGCATTGTTGACAACTGGCTGAAACCACGCGTGGCTACTCTCTGAGCTCGGTACCGGTCTCTCGTACTGTATTTGTCTAACCACATATTTGACTGCGGTTAGCGCTCTCAATTTCTCACCCAATAAAAGTTGGGAGTAGACATCCCCTAGACCAAGCATCGAAAACCCCTTTCTTGTTTCCCAGGCAGTCTAATTCTCGTTGACCACTCCCATCGAGTACTGACCACGTTTAGTTTTCCAGATTAGACCCCGTCGGTCAGTTTGACATCAAGCTGTACAGTGTTTTGTTTTAATAAATACATTCGCTACTGCCGAGAAGGGCTCGAATGGCTCAAGAAAGTCCAAGTTACGGACTTTTTTCATCATATGCATCTCTCGCTTTCGTTCCAATGGCTGCTATCTTCGAGTAGGTAGCGCGACTGGATCTGTCTCTATCTCCACTAATAATGTGCCTTAAGTTCTTTTTTAGTACGCTTCGTTTAAGAATGCTTCTATATTTCCATTTAAACCCCTTCAGATTCATGCACTAAACCATCTCCTTGTTAAACTCCATGGAGCTCACATTATGTACGGAGTCGTCGACCTCTTTGTCTTTAAAAAGTTGACTGCCGCTTTATTCCGGGCTGGTATTAGAGTGCAGGGATATTCGTCGTGATGCACCTCATCAACAATGCTTCTACCTCCATACGTATTAAGGTCTGTTTTCAGCTTCACTCTTATCCATAATTTCCTCCTAATTGAAATGTCTTCCAGAAATTGATGAAGAAGTCGTACTGTCTTGCATTCAGATGGCAGGCCCAAAGGCAGAAGGTAATGAATCTTTTGTAGATGAGATCTCTTGCTCTACCATTTGCATTCCCGGCCATACTACGGTCCTCTACAACACCATTACATATTGTTTTGTATCTTGCACAATCATTCTACGCAGAAAAACCACAAACGTCTAGTACTCCATTAACACTCACCCCATTTCTCTTGCTTATCATCACCAGTATGGAGACGCTAATTAATTTTGATGCCAAGTTTAAGTCATCAATATTTCCACTTTTACTACACAATTACATTCGCTCAATAGGCAGATGCTCCGCTTTGATTTCTTTTTCGGGAGGTAGCCGTTTCATTCCCGTATAGTGGTCTCTCTTCTGCTTTTCGCTGTTTCGCTTCCTCGACAGGTTTAGGTATGTTCTCATCAGCACAAAACTTTGCGATGTGTACTTGAACTCCGTTCATTCCACTCGATATTATGTCTATAGTCATTCGAGCTTTCTCCAAAATGACCATCCGCAGTCATATCTTACTGGGATACCTTTACCATCGCCCCTCTTGCCTTTTTCAAATGACCTTACCGATTCGAGTACTCACTTTTGAGTGTCAGGAGTAATTGAAATACCAGCTAGTAAAGTTTTCAAATACCCCATGGTAACTAACCGCGGACTACTGCAGACAATACCGCAAGCCTCTTGTCTGTACGGCTTCAATCCAATCTTGACCTAGTCTTACAGACTTACTCGAAAGTGTAACCCCCTCTCAAAATTTGGCGACTGAGTCCTCCTGTCGGTCCCAACGTAACTGAGAGAACTTGAGATCCTGTGTTTTCTTTTCAACCATATTAGACGATCTATCTTCTAACTCACCCTATGGTTCCCAAAAGTGTTAAACAGGGATCTCACCATTCACTGCCTTTTCAACATTTAACACAACTCTCAAATGAAAACGTGGAAAAGCCCTTCTCGAAACCATCCAGGAGCATCATTTTTTTCTCGACACGCTCGAATTCTTCCGTGCGGCAGATAAATTCAAATCTCGTCTAGCAGAAACTCTCATTATCAATATCTTGCGCTGCCAAAATGCCAAATTATCATATACGGACAGTCCTTTAGTTTCCATTTCACCACGTTCTACTGGGCTTGAGTCCCCCAGCTCCCCAACTCCTCTCAACATCGTGGGGGAGTCCATAGAGCTCAAGACTGTGCCCATGTTCATCCTTCTACCATTTCTTGTGGTCTCCTGGACACATTTTCAGCATTGTTGGCAGTTTTAGTATATCTTCATTCCCAGATATGTGGCCGTTTAGGTATCCCAACATGTTCTGATTGTCGCAGACGGCGTCTGCGACGGATACTCTACCCGCCTTGACCTCTCCTTGTATCGCATAAAACTTGTCCAGCAAAAAGGAGACATCGCTGTTGATTTTGCGTGTGTCTAGGCATTGATCTCCGGCTCAGAATTGCAAGCTTCAAATTTTCCAGAACGTTTTTGTTATGTACTACCCATGCTCTTCACCTTGAGTACTGGAAAGCTCTCTGTGGTAGGCCATGTTGTCTTCAGATGTCCCCAGTCGCCTGGTGACATCAGTCACACTGACTCGTAGATCTTTGATGTCCTCTACGACTTTTCGTCGTGCGCCGCAACATCATCGTGCACAATATCTTCAATACCTGTGCTTCTGTCAGTATTGATAACCCTCTTGTTTGTTTCAACTTGTCGGAAAAGTCTGCACTCCGTTGACGACTATTTACTTTAATAATTTTCTCACCCTCACTTTACCGCCCTCTCTCCAGAAACCATCGGCGACTACTCTTCTATCTCAGTTATCGTCATTATACTGACGCTTGCGCTTCTAGTTTACGCTACAGATTTCCTGTTATACTCAAATCCACGAATACCGAGACTTCTATCTCAATAAAAGATGCTTTCTTCCTGTCCGAAGCGGCAAAGATAAAAACTCAGTGTAGCCACAGGGAGCTTTTCACTGTTGATGGTCCAGAGCTTCTCCGCAGCGGAATGACCTCAGCGCATATCTTCAAAGGATTACAAACCGAATAAATGCGACGCTTTGACTCATTCTACAATGCTATGGTCTCCATGCCTTCCTCTAAATTAGATGACTGCCTCCAAGTGGCTATGTATGTACCCTTTAAGTTGTCATTGGGGACTGACAAAAAAACAAATTTCATCTGGCACCAAATCCATCATACTGACATAGTTCCCACTCAGTAGTTTGCTGCCATGCTCGATGTCAGTCCATTCAAGAGTCGTACTATACAGTAGACCATCTTCGTATTGTGTTCTGACATGCTCAAATGCTAATCTAATCACATATATCTTACTGAAGACTGTCGCTGAGCGCATTCGAGTACCAGCCATTTCTAGTGATACGTATGCTGATTGTGTTTCTAATTTCCAACTGACAAGTTTTTTATTTTTTTGGGTTGATTCCGACTACAGTAGATCTTGTTCTTCAAGCGTGTACAACTACGTGAACACTCCCAATTTGCTTCGCGCAACAAGTTGATGAGATGGCTGAAGGCAAAACGGAAATGGAAGAGCTGAAGGCCTTACTAGACCACATGTAAAAGAAATCCACGAGTAAGTTACCGAGGTATTGGCGTGAACACCAGAAAAAAGGCCACAGGCCAATATTGCAACGCGGTTGGCATGCAGAGGAGTGCGATCGATTTATTAGTCTGCAATTGTTGTTGAAAAGTGAATGGAGGATTCAAAGTCAAGAAATAAGAAGAGTGGATGTCAAAAGACTGTTAGTCAGGCTCAAACCGTACAAGATCCTTGTCTGAGTCATTCTATTGCAACACGAGTCTATCACCCAAAAAAGGGACCAGTGTGACCCCCACTGGCAGGGAAATGAGCTCGCTCTAGGGTTTCTACCAGCAAGGTCGGTGGAGAGACAGTGAATCACAAAGAGAGAATATGGGAGAGGTCCACGAAAGGCGTGTACAGCACTCAAATAAATCCAGGTCATACGTGCACGATAACAAGTGGCATAGGGTCAAAGGTTGCATGTATAGCTGGAGCCAAGGGAAAGCGGGAGTCTTTGATAGCGAAAAACGCGCAGCTGTTCAAAATGAGGTTCAAGTTGCCCATGCAGTGACTTGGGCTCGTTTCGATTACAACAAAGGCGATAGCTGGGCTACAAGTTAAGAACAGCGCCGTTGTCTGTAAACAGTCTAGCACTACCATCAATACGCTACGCGATCATTGATGAAATTCCAACTATTAGTGATATAACCAGAGATAATGAAATTCAATATTTTCACTGAGCGATCAGTGTGAAAATAAAGGTGATACTAGGAACAATATCATGGGCAAATGACGGAATACAGCACCGACGCAATTCCCAAATGAGCTGTAGTTTACCACCATCTACATGTCGTATATACCAAAAGCAAAAGTTCATCACTGCCGTTGCTCCGCATTTCTGATCCATTGGACACCATCTGCCGTCATTTCCGAAACTTCGAGTTCAACAGGACACACTTTTTTGCCTAGAACATGGTTCTCGGTAGATCTAGCGATAGCCTCAAGGCTCTCCAATCGGATTACCCAACTAGTAGTTATACTGAATTTAAAGCGTCTACTGAGAAAGGACTCAATAAGGGTCAGGCAGATCCAGACCCAGGGGTAGCACGTATCTTGGGGTAATACTGGTTAGAAGAAAATGGACCCGACTTTAGATGCTGAAGGACCGACGACCGAAAACGGGGGCCATACATTTCTTTCCCTTTAGACTTGCAGCTCGGGATAGAGACTACGAGAATTAAGTACCGCTACAGGCATCTTTGGCACTCCAAGTTCAAATCACAGCATTGCCGTAGTGCTATCGGTAACTGCGCTCCACTATGTATATATAAAATGTCAAAACATAAAAATTTAATCGACCTGGAACCAGTAAGGAGCGAGAACTTTGACCAATGCGATACCCTAAAACTTTGTGTGCATAAAGCTTCCACGAGGTTATGCCCCATGTACTTTCGCGACCAACAGAGCATATTCATGACGACAACTGTCCTAGTCTCTTTTACATCCTATCCACCTCTGTCGAAAACCTATACCCCTGCAGCGGTACCCGTACCTCTCGATATTTGTACCACAGTAGCTCGAAGCTCGCGAAGGCTACTGCCCAAACTGTCATTCTTCGTGACTCGTGAGAAGTGCCTGGTTAGGTTGGAGGGGTAATGGTACATCAATGCAGTAATGATGTTGCAAAATATCGTTGGAAACCTAAAAATGGCACTGAGCTGACCAACGATTGCTCTATGTCGAAATGCACAGTCATAGAAGTACCCTTGGACATTTCTGGTAATAAAATGGGGAAGATGGAAATCAATTCAGCTGCCCAATTCAACGTAAGCAGACTCAGCAGTACTCTAGTGCTGGTTTGTTCATCATTTATTTCTGGAATAGTTTCTTTCTGTTGCTTAAGAAATATTGTCCAATACAGTTCAGTCTGGAGGGGAAGCTTCGGGCGCAAGGAGACGAGGCAAAAGTGGTACTGGTAAGTGCCTCGGTCCAGTCCTGCTCTGCTAGCAGTTCTGTCTATACCATGGACCCAAAGCCTACAAACATAGCTATGACGTGACGCTCAGATGGTGTACCTGCTCATCAGATCAACATCGTAATCTAATCTTTTGTATAGCTGAGAGTCCAACGCATGATCTGCTTTGGTTATGCTCCACTTGGTAACATTTTTGAACACAATAGATTTCGTCTCTGGCGTCCCGACTTCTGGTACTTGTGAGATTATTGCACGCATGAATCAAGGAAGACGATTTAAAGGGATCATGCGGAGAATCGAAGCGGAATCGAGGCCATAAGGATTCTAGCTACGAAATTAGAACGATTAGACGACATGGTTCCGAATCTGGATCGTGAGTACAGTGGGTGGTAGAGCGGGTCTAGATCGGAACTACAGTGAATTGAAAGATTGGGAATTGCAAAATTAGACTGCACCTGGCAATTCTATTGGATGATTGGTGAGAACGCTCGGGACAAGGGATAGAAAACAAGACCGGAATCGCAAGTTGCGACCGATGCTCACCGACAATTCGCACGCAAATGCAATTCAATGACACCCGGAATCGTCTGAGATACTGTATGTGTCGTCGAACAATACTTTAAGCTAGCTGCGAGGATGGGCTGGTCTAGGGAAGAGGTATGGATGTTAGAGCAGCTTTGCAGTGAGTAAACAGGTGCGCACTTTGTTCCAACCTTTGTTTTGTGTGGCTCTATATCTCATTGCCAGGCGGAGACGCTCTACTCCATCACAGTCACCTACCGCGGTTACACGATCGTGAAATTCGTGAGTATGTCGGGCGCCCCGAATCTAATGGAAATAATGGAGTTGGTCGTTTGGTCTAATATAACGCTCGGAATTGTAGGTATTGCTTCGCAACGGATTATAGCTAAATCCATACTAGCTCCCAGTCTACATCACAGTTCCCGTATAGACTCAGTTTCATATTCCATAGCAATTTGTGCGATTGCCTGATCTGCGTCCACAAACCAGTTGCATTGGTAATTATATGCTTTTAATGCGCCTGATGCTCCAATATTTACCAATGTGTGGTCAAAATTGGGGAGCAATCACAATTTGCACCAAATAGCCTGTATTAGAGCGCCGATCCGCTATGTGTGTGTGAGAAGGCCACATGTCCGCCCCTTTTATGTTTTAATTTAATTCAGAGGAGAGAAAACGTTGGAAAGGAGTGCAGCTCGAAAGGCAGAGTTGTTATCGAAATGATTAAGGAATGATTCAATGTAAGACATCAGATAGATGACTACAGTGCATACTGGGTGGATGCATATCAGCATTATCGGAAGTCTGCATTCGTAATTGAGCCTGTATATTTGATCCCGTAGAGCTATGCATACATATACCGGGCAATAAGTCTGATACAACTTCAGTCTACTTTTTGATATAAGAGATACAACATTTTGATTGCCATCAGTAAAGCCCTGTTTGGTCTTCACCAAGCTTGCACAGTCTCCCCTAGCGAGACTACTATTACAGTCGTCTCTGACTCGCCATTCCCTGGAAGGACACGAGCTCTCGTTCGCTCATTGTTATAGTCATAAAACAGGCATATTTCTAGGTTTTATATCTACAAGTTATTAGAACAACACAACAGGTGTGTTGTATCGACATTTGTAAAATGACAACAGATGTACATAGATGTGCACATGCCATATGCCACATTTAATTAATGTAGATGTAGATGTGGGCCATGCGGTCTAAGTATCCCTTCCACGAGGAGGATGACTGTCATTCTCCTCCAGCACAAGGGTCTTTCTATCTTACGCTGACCCATTGCACACCTGTAACCATGCCTTTGTGCCATCGGTGCTGCCTCTGTCGGTATAATACACCTGCATTATTGTCCTGGTAACTTTTAGATATATAAAGTAGAAATCTACCTGATTTCGTGACTCTAACAACGACCACAGTGGCGCTCGTGTTCTTCCAAGGAGTGGAGAGTCGAGGACGACCGTAAAAGCAGTCTCATCGGGGGTGACTGCACAAGCCTGTGAAAACCAAAGAGTGCTTTACTGGTTACAAGGATGTTGTCTTTGCCCAAAGCAGACTGAAGTTGACGCAGGCTCATTAACCAATATACATATGTATATGGCTAAGAGAATGACTCTACCGAAAGAATTACGAATGGAGACTTCTGATAATGCTGATGTGCATCCATCTAGTATATTTGGTAGTTATCTATCTAATGTCTTGCATTCCATCGCTCCGATAATAACTCTCCCTTTTGTTACAAGTCGGAGTGGCAAAGCAGAAGAGCACTTTCCACGAATCTAGATTGGAAATACAGTGAGTTAGGAACCACTCCAGATTGGGACTAATATGATTTGAAAACCGGGAATTGAAAATCGGAACTGCTGCTACTTGCGATTCTATTGGACGACACCTCGAAATTGCTGCCACCTGCAGTTCAATTTGACAACCGCTCGGAATTGCTACCATTTACAGTTCTAATTGACAACTGCTCGGGGGAAATTGTATGGAAATGATTCAGGGGTTGAATAGCGAGTTTTGCAATGAATGCGCATTTGCAATTCATGTGCAATTTTGATTGAGCACAATCCACCTCGATAGCTGATATTTTGAAGGATAGTACTTAAAGAAGGGGCACTTAAAGACACTGGAGGAAAAGGGTACGAAACATGAGAATAGCGAAGGACAGTAAAGCTTGAGCGTGCTGTTCCTATTGCTTTAATTTTCGTCAAAGTGGTTCTTAGGAAGCCCGCGGCAACACTTTTGTTCTATACTCCTCTTCCAACGTTTTCTTTCCTCTTACCTTTTGTCATTCTTATAGTTCGTGATGTTTATCAGCAGCACAACTCACAGCCTCCTCCATGTAGGCGCGCTATAAAAACTGCCACCGAAAAGGCCATAATAAGCACCAGTTTAAGATCCAGCCAGCCTCACGTCAAGATATACATGAACCATGTAGATGTGCGCGTCTGGGCACTTTCGATAAATATGTAAGCTAAAGGCACACCCTTCTTGATCTTCTTCCGGGCCAAAGCTCTGAAAAGGCCGCGAACGATGCTGTACAGCATCACGATAGTACCCAACAGTCTCCTGTATCTGATAGTTTCTTGTTTCCCGTTGGATTTACGGCTCTGCTGGCTACTCTCCGACCTTCAATCTCCGCAACATGCGACTGTTCAACGTAAGACGTACACTTATTTTGCCCTTTTTCCGCCGCTCCAGAATTTCCCTCTTCATGTGCGCAGCAACTCGTCTCTATACGCCTGCCCCGCACGCATACCACTGCGATAATGATATTAGCATACAGTAAGAGAGCTGAAAACGGCAGGTGGATGGTATGGTGCAACGTGTAGTCGGTAGACGAGGTAGCTGCGTTAGTGAAGACGAACACTTTCGTATTCATGTCTTGTTCCTTTCGTCCAGATCTATTTCTTTGCTGTATATGAAAAAAGTTTTCATGCTGTTTACCATGAAATACTCACACGCTACCGAAGAGAAAGCTGTACCTGTTCCGGGTTGCCCCATACCGTACATGCCAGTTTCAACGGCTGATGCTCAGTACTTTTGTCGACTACAACAGACATTAGGCGTCTACGACAGCGAAACGAAGAAAGGGTGAGTTCCAAGTTCTATTGAAGTCGGTTACGTCAAGGTTCTGTAGATATTTTTTAGAGGTACTGTTACTGCAGGTCTCCAAGTTCTCATTGGTAGGTAGGCCAAGATGCTGTGCTGCAATGTGATGAGATATTCTCATTTGTCGATGCAAGCTATTGGATGCTTAGCAGCCGAAAGATCTTACCAGCAATGAGTGCAACTCTCGCGGTAAGTCTTGGGCGATAACTTCCATGAGGGCAAAAAGTTCCATGAAGGCGATAACTTCCACGAAGGTGTCTTGAGTATCTGCCATGTAGGTTGTAGTTTTTGTCGTCTGGTTCCAGCGAGTACCACAATCGTAAGCCCCCTACTCGCCCGTACTACGGTAGAGACCAAGAAACACTTGGGGGCTTAGAATGGCTGGGTACTCTAGTTCTCTGGCTAGCCCGTCTAAAAGGCAAGCGTCTTTCAGTAAACGACGACTTCTTAGTTGTTGTCTTATCTGCACTCGCGTAGCTCTCTGAGTCTAGGGTTACATCCGCTGTCGGCCTACAGACATCTGACTTGGCTACGCTGTCCGTGGCAATCAGATTGAGTACTTTAACAGCGGCTATTCGACGCGAGTAATATCATTAAGTTTTATTTTACGTGGTTTCGTAACCCAATGAAATTTGTTCCAAATCTCCCTCGCTAATTCTTCTCTGAAATAGTCCTAGCTAGCACTTAAATGATTATTCTGTTGCCACGACCACTCCGACTTCTTCTGCGGAACTTCTGACCACCAATCAGAATCACCCGCGACGCATTGCTTTGAGAATAAATTGGTACAATATGTAGGCTGACGAAAGCCAGCATATTGTGCAATGTGATAGGGAGGAAACTTTGTTGTCTATACAACACAAGATAGCGGTGTGCCATCTCTCATTTCACGCGAAATTGATATAGTTCTGACGAGGTAGTCTATTTCCCTTCCAACGTCAACAATTATTGGCATACACGAAGTAAAAGTCGCTGTTCTAGGTCCGTTCTTGCGGGGCATCAGTGACGATCTCCATCTGCTTGTGTCCAACCCGGAAAGCCTTGAGTCGAAACTTGTCCAAATTGAGGAAAATGCTGCATATCAAGAAAGGCCTTTGATATATCTGTTTATCTACGACCATAGTATAAACTTAGTGACACGTACAGTATACAGATCGCTTTTGAACATCGATTGTGCTAATAGTTAAAAAAAGAGTCAAAAACTCAAAGTAGCGGACTAAGGTACTCTTGCGACGAGATGAAAGACATTGCTTTGTACCTTGCCCTAACAAAAGGATGACAGTCGGATCACCGTTCCTCAATCACCAATTTTGGCTGTATCGGTCGGCACCTACGGTGCAAGTGACTACGATGCGAGATACCCACCGTGGTAAGAAGAATAGTTATTACAAACGTGTCCCTGTTTTAATCCATATTGTACAAAACTGCTCATCAGAATGACAGCACAACTCTACCATGCAAGAACCGTAAGGATAAAAGTGAAAGCCAGTTATCGTCTGCCAGTTACATAGGGGAGTTGCGGGAAGTCAAAATATCAGACCGCACTGTACAAGTTCAACTGAAGTCGTATTAATATTGTATATTTTATCGAATTGTTTCTTACCAGAAAAATTGGTTAGCAACTACACTGAGGATATGGCTATGATCGTGATTCTGATTCAGTGCTATAGTTGGGTTCCTGCCACAAAATGTTCTTTGTATTCTAATGCTTCAACTTAAAGATGGGCAGTTCCTTCCCTCAATCCTACGGTGTCTGCAGCCCCCACAGTAAAGATGGTTCCTACGATAAGCTTTTACTCCAACCGCTTCCATTTGCAAAGTCGGTCGGTCCCCTCGAAACTTTGAACAAATGGCTTTTCTAATACTTCCGAACTTCTTGCTTCCCCGCAATGTCTTTTGATGTAGCATCGGCATAGAGTCGGGTTCGCGAGACGGGTTGCGGTGAGCTTCCCTAGCTCTGAATTTCACCCATGGCGTTGTATTTGACTTGATCCATTCAAAGGTCGTGGTACGCCTAAATGGGGTAATCATTCGGCTGCAGATGTGCTTTGGCGTAAGGAAGTACAGACACCTTTCCCCACAACTCGACCACATTCCATCATCCCGATCGGTATTACTCCAACCCGTAGTCTAACCACACTCGTTGTGTATCGTTGCCCAAGAAGCCTTTTCCAGGGTTCGAAAGGCGCTTCCCATGCATAAAATATTAGGGTTTCGGGAGTCTGCTTTGTGCGAACGTAACTGACAGGGGCCCAACGAATCCGTCATTCCTGATGAGAACGAAATATAGGTCGCATTCCCGCCAGGGGGCAGAACGATGAAAAATACTCACCGGATCTGGTGCTATTCCTGGCTTTCTCAGTCTCAATGCGATATGTAAAGGCATAACTTCTGACATCCCTAGAGGTCAGGCTGCATTTCGCCACTTCCTTCTTTTCCCAGAACATCGAACAATTCGTAAAGTCCGGTTGAGCGCCTCGTTTTGTGCGCAGTACGTATCCCGAGAGGCGATGGCCTTTATTTTGCGAAGTTGAAGGTGAAGCAGGCGTTGCCACATTTTTGCAATGATGCTGCACCAAAGTCGCCTGAGAACAGAGGCAACGGGAGGTTCCGATTGATCGTCTTACTATGCCTCCGGTTCTTGCTTCTGTTGAGTTTGGAGCTATAGTTAATCAAAGAGTACTTCTACGACTTTTCTTTCGATAATTAGACACCTTTTGGTGATCCATGGCAAGCGATTTTGTGAAAATTACATCCATGTTTAGGAGCCTAACAACAATGCTTGGTTGAAGAATTCCGGGCGGAATCTGAAGCCAACGTGGTGATTCGGCTCCCACGAGCATGGAAAGTACGCAGTCTGGTTACCAGCTTTAGATATATCGGAGGTATTGTTGAGTGTATCGAGGACAAGTCTTAGTTTAGTTGGAATGTCTGATCACTGCACGCGTGGAAAATTGCAGATTGCGTACAGAACACTAGATGGGAGACTGTTTCCCGAAGCATGCTCCAGCAAGATAAATACATCGTACATCTTATGGTCTAACGAACCGAACCATCATAATATTTTCTACCTGCCAGCTGCGGAGCAGAGAAGACATCGATGCCTTCAGGGTATGAACAACATCCTTTTCTCTAAAGAACATCTCCCCCTTATGCCCGACAAAGTAGAACTACGCCTTCGCTCTGCACAAAGCATATGCCGAGATACTCCACATTTTGTACAGATAGATGTCGATAAGCTGAGATTATCTACGAAGGTTCCACATGTACACCTTTGCCAAAGAGTCTGTACACTGACCTTATCAACGAAATATATTTGGCGTTGTTAATGGTATCGCTGAAACCCCCATAAAGTAGCAGTAGCAACAAATAAGTCCGTTTAGTTCAAATACTATGGTAGATTAGTGTTCGACTCTGAGGAAATATGGCTAAATGTACAGGTATCGTTGTACTTCTATCCTCTGATGCTTTGAAAGAGAAAATCGGTCCATTATAGTTTACTTTTATATGCAGCATTTAGTTTGAGAAACAGCTTGAACAGATGTATCAGCACGAGTGTGATACGGCAACAATTGTTCTCTGCGGAAGATTTATGTACTTGCAAACTTCGTTGCTACCGTATTGTCAGACCGAAAAAGTTACAAACGTGACAGCTTTTCAGTTCAGTGCCCGATCTATTCTCGTGCCACCGAAACGGACGGTGGGTTCGTTGCTATTCCCTTCAAAAACTGGCGACCAAATTTCGTCTGTGTTTGGATTTAATGAGAAGCGAGAAAAGCTGGAACTCGAATACCTGAATGTACATAATTGGTCAGTAGGGGATAGACGAATCGCGATAGCGGTGAAAATAACCGTTCTTGTAAAATCTTTTCCATATCTTACTCAATATCTTCGTCAAAGATTCTTTTGGACCGTACTGCGACCGTGCCAGAGTTCATCTATGCCGCTATCGGGAACTTCAAGCATATTTCCTGCAAGCTTCTGTGACGACATAAAGTTTGGATGTCGTGTGGGCAACGAAGACATCTATGTCCTTTTTCTTGGCGTGACTGAGCAGCTGAAGGCATATCTGGGCGTTATGTATGTCATCAAACATTCGAATTCCACAATTATTCGCTGCAGAAAGCGATCGATCATCAATCTTTTTCTACTCTATACCTCGAGTCATGTAAGTAAACAGTGCAACTTGTAAAGCTTCTGCGAGATTCGTTACTGCTCTTCGGAGCATCGGTTATTTATGGCGGAAAGACAAACGTCTCCATAGAGTTGAAGTTGTTCTAATTCTAGCTCGGAAATGATACATACGGATACCACACTCGCTACAAATTTAATATCAAAACCCAGTGAACAAGTTGCCGTCCGAATACTCCAGATTAGATCGCTTTCGCAACTTTTCTGACACCTACCTCGGGTAAGAAATTTAATGCTCAGTTTCTCTGATTCTCTTCAACTAAGAGAGTTCAAAGCGCTACTGTGTACTGGGCATTTGACCTCACGCGAGGCCGTCTTTCAAGTCGAAATATTAAATCTGTAGGAACTTTTTTTATCTTCTTCTTTTTGTCAAAGCGACACCCCATAGTGCCGGTAGTTGGGACAAAGTTGACCTGCCCAAATTCATCGTCAACAGAAGCGGGAATTTGTCCAAATACCCTGAAGACTCCTGAAGTTCCCAAAACTATGTCTCTCAATTCCGACCCTTGTCACATTGTCAGATCGCGAGGTCATACGCGCCCTCGCCTAGCAGCCTCCAGCTTCAAGCGTTGACGTAGAGATGATGCCAACAAGAAGGTACAAACGGTCTCAGGAACCGGCAGAAATGTCAATATATCCAAGGTGAACGACACAAATGGCACTGATGCCCACGTCAGCTGGAAGCTTTACAACTGCGTCGTGGTGAAGTCAGTAAGACTGACAGATATGAAATTTGGGGAGCAGCCGGGAAAGCTCACGGAAATGGGAACCCTAATTACTCCTCCGAGCTCCGAGCAATTGGAAAATTAGTCTGCAAATTCCAAAAAGGACGATGACATCAATCTTGTCCCTACCAAGGATAAGAAAAGCCACGATATGGCAAGGAGCAGAATCTAAAATGGACCTGGCCCGGTTGTGAGGTTATGGGTCCAGTTTGGACCCCTGACGAGGTCAAACAGGCGACGAACGGCTCCATTTTTACAAAGACGTGGAAGGTCACTGGTCCTACTGACGAGATCATATTCGAAAGATTCCATCCTGCATCATCGACTTTATTCGAGTATTTCATGCCAGTATTTATGCAGCGCCATCTGGGATGTATGGTTCCCTGCGCAAAATGATAGACAAGTCATAGATATTTCGAAAGGACAGAAGAAGGGAGAAGTTTCCATTTTTTTCAGGATTGTGGTCCGGACAGCAGGATCTCGATGAACCAGTCATTGGTTTTTTGGGGGCAGTATTGCGAGCGGCAAGCCACTGCCGTCTTCTCGTTCTGGTGACATCATGGCTTGTAATCGTTTCGAGCAGCTCCGCATCTGCGTTGAATTTACTAGAGCCACAAGCAGCGCTGAGCATGTGGACTCGAATGGACTCTAATCAAAGTTTTTTTTTAATGCAATCATCCATCATTGGGCTGCAGAAGTCGAGCAATTTCAGCACATGTGCGGCGGCGAGAGTATGTTAAAGTGGTGCAGGATAGAGGGGAGCTGTATTTCTACCGGTATCCTGCAACTCTGTGTCACTCGACTGGAAGCCGGAAAGCGGACCTGAAATCAAGTCGAATCGACGCACTGTCAGCGGCATCATACATTTTCTTAAGCTGAAATTGTAGGCCGATGGTAATATCCACCAACGAATTGGGAGCAGCTACAATTACGGCATGTCAGTGCTCCTCTGAGTGGTAGAATTGTGGCTTTATACTGACAGGGTTATCGGTGCTGACTTGCACTTCGCATCAAATTAGACAGCAAAGGTGCTCATTGAGGATTTCTGGAGGCTTACCGGTATTGTCAATATAGCTAAGCAGAGGTACGTCGGTTATTACCTTTTAGGACTGGAAATAGCTGACAAGGGTTCCAAAGTCACGATCTTCACTAGCAGACCTGACGTCAGAGCCACTATGCGGACCGAGTAGGATAGAAACTACTTCGTTACATCTACTTGGACAAGCTGGGCTGGGGACAGTATACATTGTACGAGGCGGAGGTGCCACGATGGAAACAGTCACATTTGGAGCATTGAATTAGCCATTCAAAACGTACAGGAAAACTAATATAGAATATGCTTCCAGATCAACAAGCAGAATACCTGCCGTGACGATGAACTCAGGTCGGAAAAGAGCTTCGAGGTTGAACTTTGGGCGGTGAGAGTCAACATCTCTGTTTTGGCTATCAGTATCATTGGCGCCTGGAAGCCGCGTCTGTGTTTCCGGAAATGGATGCGGACGTCCACTGAGTGCAGTACGGGGTCTAGTAATACCCGTGGTTTACTACACATTTTGCAGTTCCGGGTCTAGTATTAGTAGACTCGGACTTCTACCGGGTGGACGTCCAGATCTAGTAATACTGGACGCGGAACTGCAAAATGTGCAGTATACGACGGGTGTCAGTAGACCTCGTACCGTAATCAGTGGGCTTCCGCAGCCAGTATTACTAGCTGATATACTACGGGATGTGGAAGTCCAGGATGCCGCTATACTACGCAGCGCACTGCGACGTGTCAAAGTCCATTTCTAGTTTCACTGCTCACGAACGGCACTTTTCGCGGTTCGGAACGCAGTTCTGCTGCATTCAGAACTGCGTAAAAAGCACCCGCGCAGCGTACTCACTGAAAATAACCCGAACGGTCACTGCGCGCGGTGAACGTCGGGTCGCATGCTACTACGTTTCCGTACTGCTACACTAATAGCTCTTTTACAGTATTCGGACGGATCTAGGTTTTCACCATCATGCCCCACCACCACCCGCACGCGCTTACCCTCTCCACCTCTAACAGGCCGTACTCCCCGCATTGCATTGACCACCCAGCGCCTCGCCACTCTTGATCGACACGTTCCATCCCACCCACCATCCCTTTCAGTTTGTATACCACACCTCACCATCACCCGCCCTCCGTCACCCTCTCCACCTCCAACAGCCCGTACTCACAGCATCGCATCGAATACCGAACGCCTCGTCACTCTTCAACGATGCCACCCGTCCCGCCCGCCTTCTCTTACAGTTTGTACACCACACTCTACCACCAGCAGCATTGCCTCGACCTCCCCGCCTCCAACAGTCAGCACTCCCTGCATTGCATCGCCCTCCACCTGCAACAGCCCGCCCTTCCCATATCGCGTCGCCCGCCTTACGTCTCGCCACTCTTCAACAACAGCCACCGTCCCGCCAACCGCCCCTTCCAGTATGCACACCATACCGCAGCATCACCCGCACTCCCTCGCCCGCGTTCCCTCACCCTCTCCGCCTCGAACAGCCCGTACTCCCGGGGTCGCATCGCATACCACACGTCTTGCTACTCTTCAACGACGCCACCGCTCCCACCCACCATCCATTCCAGTTTGTACACCACACTCCATCATCACCCGCACTCCCTCACCCTCTCCACCTCGAAAAGCCCGCACTCCCCACATCGCATCGCACATCACACGTCTCGGCACTCTTCGACGACGCCTCTTATCCGGCTCAGAACCTTCGCGCCCGTGCGAATACCGTTTCGAATACGCGCTGCTTACCTGTGCACACCGTTGCATGACACAGGATAACTGTCGCTCAGTACATTCTGTTAACGGCAGGGTACCTTTGCAGATTCGACGGGGTAGCGTCGCGTATCGCTGCGGTCTAAGTAGGGACTGCGGCAGGTTCTTGCCTTCCCCAGTTTCGCCGCCGTGCCTTGAAAATACCCTAGATGAAATTACCCTACACCGTACGAAAGTTTGAAAATGGTTCAAGTACGGATATTACAGTATCACTGCTTTTCGATTCCCGCCTCTTTTTGTAGTACCCATCTGCGAGTTTACAATGTTATCTTGTAGACATAGCCAATAGCGTGCGTGTGAGTCGAATGGCACGCCCTGCCTTCCACCGTGACCAATCCCGCGTGCACGAGACCTGCACTAGGTGTCATGAACGCGGGAGTGCTCGCAGGTGGTCCTACCATCTTGTACTCACTGAAAACAAGAAGACAGCTCCACCCATGGAAAACGTCCTACCTCTCCGTTCTCTCACTCCTCCGGCCACCCCTTCTCCTCGTACTGATCCTTGCCAGCCCTCAATATGCGCTGCAAATATCAGCACTGCGTCTAATCGTCGTCCGACGCGTACTCCCTTTTCAAACACGAGCAACCATGTCACTTCCGAACACACCAACCGGACGAGCTCATCCCTACTTCTCCACAAAGCTCACCCGCCCTGGAACCACCTGTCCACTACGATGATAACGTCCTTTTTGATGAGGATACGGCGCCTCTGCTTCCCCTGCTTCCATTGCTGTGTCACCCTGATGCAGAACCGACCAGTAGTAAGACCGA
>JAUKWC010023322.1:0-60331 GCA_032356245.1 Endocladia muricata | reverse complement strand
ATTGCAGTCATGATTTTGACCTCATATGAGGCCAGAGTTGACCTCATATGAGGCAAAACTCACTGTCCAATAGACACTAGAATTACCTCTGTTCTCTCTTTCTTCGTCAAGCGTCAGCCATTTGTTCTGAGGCTCTTTCTCGGGAGTGATATCTTGTGAAATTTGTCCACATCCCTAATACCCCTTGTCGGCCAACAGGACCTGGGCATTGGAATACTTAGTCGGAATTCTTTCGATGTCTTCAATGTCTTTCTCTGAATGACACTTATACGGATTTTTATTATGAATAGATTAAGACTGATGCATGATGGTTGTATCAGAAAGAGCCCCCGATTGATGTTCGCTGGAATCAATAGCAAGACTGTCTGGGAGTCCAGACACCTCAAATTTAAAACCATAGCGCTTGGCATTAGGAGGGCAGTCGTTTTCAGCCCCACCGATACTACCCAACAGGCGATATGCTTTTTGAAAGGTCACTTCGACTGCATCATGGCGTGCAAAACCAGCCTCAGGACCATGTTGATTTCGATCAGAGTATTCAATCGCGTCTCGTTTTCCATATATACGGCGATATTGTTGTATGCGGTGTTTATGAACCATTGTACAAACTTCATCATTAAACGTTCGAAAGTTGATCCACTGATACGAAACATACTTCCAATAAAGTCTCACTGCTCACCATGCTTGACTAAAGCTAGCAGTTTGAGTAGGACGCCCTTTGCCTGAAAGGGCGACTTCGTGACTCTTACTGTGCCGTAGGTTGCGCCAATGGTACGTCGAAAGTTTGAGAAAATACTCTCAAACCCTGCAGCGTTCGAATAGTTCATATCATGAACCCATTAGAAGCCTCAATTCTCGTTGAATTAGTGGAAGCATCGGGCAGAGACTATCGCATTTTTCATTGGTGTCTTGGTGTTTGGGATTGCCAGCGGACTCGTCGAGGTTCTCTATGAGATCTATAGCTGTATCTGCAACAACTCTCAGAGCCTTAACAGCAGGGGTGGTGCTAAAGCTGGTCATCACAAGGTTTATAGTATCAAAAGGTAAGGGCGGGGAATGGAGGATGATGGATACATGATGGGAATGAGGCAACAACGACAAGATGGACCCATCCTTTAAGTGCAGAGGTATTTCCGTATTTACCAAGCTTTGCGGCTACTACGAAATAGGTTCAGTACTTGCCATGGTACAAGTAGTTCGGATAAACATGTGGAAATGTCCGGGCTAGTTTGTATTAATATGAGAATTGCTAAATACGCGCTTAGTAATATTTGACCACGTGATATTAAGCGCCTCATGCGACATGTTTGTAGATGTAGTAATGGGGGTATCTCATTGGACTTCAGTATGATATAATGTGTACAGCAATGTTTGCAGCAATGGACACTGTCGAAGATCACCCATATAACCTACAAGTGCGTACAGATTAAACATTCGTATCATGATGGTGTATAATGTGATTCAAAGAAGCCACTGAAAGTTTTGTAGGACACATGTTTAGAGCTCAAGAAAGCTTTCGAAATTTTGAGTCACATCGAGAAGCTCCGAGCGATGTGCTGGGAATTATTGAAAGTTAGGAATCTGCTGTTTTGGCGTATATAAACCGGTATTGCACTTACGTCGCTGTGCATCGAATGTTTTCTTTAGGTGTTGATCCTAGTGGATTCTGTATGTAAACGGGTGTTTTCAGTTGTTCCTAGAACTTCTACACATCGAAGAAAGACCATCAGGCAATGCCATCATCTTTGATCTCATCATTGCCTTTAAATCGTTCTCAGCCGAGTCATCGGCTTCAACGTGCACCCAAAACGAAGCTACAGAGATATTCCTGACGGTCAGCGTTCGGAACGACGTACTATCCAATCGAAGAAAAAGGCCAGCTTGTTTAATGGAGCATGCTAGTTTTCGTTCTCGAAAGGACACGAGCGGCCGGGCACGCGTTCCCGTATACGAATTATGGCGGTGAGGGTCAGCCCAGGAGCTTCATCTGAAATTTCTACAGCTTATATTGGATGCGCCGAAAAGAAGGGAATTGTAATCTACTATATTTACGCGCATGCCTCGGTTGTCTTCTGGTTTCTACGAAGCCAGCTCTCGAAAGGTGTACCATGAACAACTTCATTTTGAGGATAAACGATTCAATATACCATTTTCGCTACACAGGTTTTCTAATGCCAATCATGGGTGCCCTCTGCACCAGGATCTGTATAGAACAGTACCGACAATAATATTCGCTGGGCCAGTAGTTGGTTTGCGATGAATCCACAGCTTCTCACACAAGTAGCTCAGCTGGCCTCAAAACCCGGTTACCAAACCTGCAACGTATTGTGTGAAACGTGTTTCAACATACTGAGTACAATCACAGTGCATGCCGCACGATTAGCACATGCACTCTCGCGACTGGTGCAGCCGTGGAACGAAAAGTACTGCGAATGTCACGGAACAATAGGACAGTCCCTTCTTGTTTGAAAGAGAATCACCAGAGCAACAGGATGAATCCTCCTCTGTGTTTCCGGAAATGGGTGCGGATCTCGAGTAAGTCCAGAATGAAGTGTGGTAATACCCGTGGTATACTACACATTTTGCAGTTCCAGATCTGGTATTACTATATCCAGACTTGCACCAGGTGGATGCCCGAGTGCAGTATTACTAGACTGGGACATACACCAAGCGGAAGTCCGGGTCCAGCATTACTACACTCGGACTTCCACCAAGTGGACGACCAGGTCTAGTAAAACTAGACTTCGAACTGCACCTTTTTGAATTCCTGGTGTAGTAATACATGCTGATATACTACGGTCTGTGGAAGTCCAGGATGCATTTATACTGCGCAGCGTATTGCGACGCGTGGAAGCCCATCCCTAGTTCTACTGCACTACCACAGTACGTTTCGCAGTTATGAATGCAAATCAACTGCGCATCGCACTTAGTGAAAGTGCATGAGGTGAAGGTCCGGTCGAGGACTATCGCGCTACTGTACTGTTCCATGAATAGATCTTCTAGAGTATTTCGACGGACCTTCGTTTTCACCATCAAGCCCTACCATTACCACTACTCCCTCGCTCTCTCCACCTCCGATGGCCGACGTTCTCTGCATTGCATCGCACACCACTCGTCTCGCAAACCTTCAACGACGCCCCGTATCACACCCACAATGCTTTCCAGTTTTTACACTACTCTCCACCACCACCACTCCCTCACCCTCTCCATCTCCCACAACCCGCACTCTCCGCATCTCATTGCACTCCACGCCCAGCGACCCGCACTCCCCACATCGCATCGCACTTCACCTCAAACAGTTCGCACTTACTGCATCGCCATGCACACCACACGTCTCGCCGCTCTTCCATGAAGCCACATATCCCGCCCAATTCCTTCGCGCCGATGTGAGTCACGTTTCGAATACGCGCTGCTTTCCTGAGCATGCCGTCGCATCGCAAGGAAAAACCGTCACTCAGTACTTTGTGTTGCCGGCAGGGTACCTTTGCAGATTTGACGAGGTGGCGACCCGCGTAGCCGGGGTTGAAATACATCCATCTGCCCAGGTGTTTTCACATGTCTAGATCTTAACCACTGTCACTTGTGACACCCCCCTATTCAGGTACTGCACAAGGCTGACACATGTGGCACAGAGCGTAGAAACATACCGAAGCACTTACATCTTGTGGCTCTGCAAAGTAAGTAATTGTGAAGCTCGCTCGGGTGTCACTAATGACAGGGGTTGACATCCGCGCGTGTGAAGATATGCGGGGAGATGGATGTTGTCTTTCAGATTAAATTTCGCACATCCACCTATCGATACGCTTTCACGTGAGTAGATCTCAGCCCTTGTCACTAGTGACAACCCCTAGTCTAAAGTTTCGTTTCTACCCAAATATCTTTTTCGTTCTATAGCGGCCCGAAAATACCCCACTATTCTCGGCGACATTGTATGCGGCTGAGCCCAAGTCTTCACCCGTCACACGGATTGTAGCGGTGTTCAGGGAACGTAGAGCTCTTTGCGCCAAATCCCCTCGATCGTCACAAAACTCCACGGTTCTGTCTGGTGCTCTAGACGTACATCTATATCGGTTCTCCTCATCCTCGAACAAGTACCCGGTGTCTTCCACAAGCATGGCCACACAAAGTGGGGCAGGTACAGAGTACACCATATGCCTCGGACTTTCACGCGACTTCGCACGCATTTCCAGAAGAAGGGCTACTCGGTTGAAACATTGTTTGTCTACACCCAAATTTCCACCTCCTAAGATCTTCGTTTTTTTGGGCGTGCAATCATGCGAGTTTGCGTACAGGAGCGTCCTGTAGAACGGGAAGATTGGCTCTCCTTTCGCGAAGACCCGGTCCGAAACCACCCTGAGTCCCACACCTTCGTACTTCACCGTCGACGGACGCACCACCATACACCCCGCCATTGCTTCCATCGTCCGTAATGATAGCGGGTTTTGCGTGTCCAGGAGGGCGTGACACTTCGCCGGCCAGTTCTCCACCGACGACTGTGATGAACACAGGGAAAACATCTAGTACCCGAGGTGGCTGGCAATGACCCGGACTATGTAGTCCGGTAGACATTGGTACTGGGGACATCCATCAAGAGCATCCGCAGGGTTGCTCACCCTTCTAGCAGACAAATTCCGTTCAATGACGGCAAAGTCCTTTATAGCGAGCTCCACAATCCGCGGAGAGCCACCAATTTCGCACGCAGGGCTCACGACGCTCTCGGAAAACGCTATAAACAAGCTCGGTAAAGCTTGACTGACGTGGTCGTCATCCCTGCTGTACGCGACGATACGGCAATGTCTCGGAAGTCCTAAACATGCTTTCGTAGTCACGCAAGTACGGCTGCACAGGTTCACTATAAGTTCCTCCGGTGTCGAACACCGCAACCACAGCTCGCCCGTCTGAATGATGGTCGTCTGCTTAGGTCGAAGTATCTTCATGCGACTTCCTTCGTCAGCTCTTTCGTCTGTCTTTCCGGAATTGAATGCAGACAAGGACCGGGTACAGTAGCGTAGTAAACCGTTCACTCGTACTGCAAATTTTGGGATGCCATGGAATGCTGACTTCCGTGCCATTCCAGAACGTGGAGTTCGTGTAGTACGGCGGTTCTTCGCATGAACGCCGACATCCAAAGACAATAAATATTTTTAACTGCCACGTCCAGTGAACGCCCACATCCACTACCTGCAGTTCATATCCTAGGAAAACATCCAGCTCGTACTGCAAATTGTGCAGTACACTGCAGTTCTGCATCTCACAATACGTACGTCAGTGTGACATGATGCCGTGTAGCCTGCCTCACGTGGATAGGCTTACCTTGGACTCTTCATACTCATAATTGCCTTCCAACGGATTCCGTACCACTGAACTGAAGACCACCACGGGCAATATGCGGCATCTGTGGCTCTAGGAAACTGAGCATTCTGTTTAAAGGTGTTCGGGGGCATTGGCTCACCAAAAATCTTGGCGACGTTGTTTTGCACGAGCTGATGTGAAAATCTCTGCCCCCAATTTTCGGACAGTATTGTACATGTAGTGCGACGCCAACAAAGACTAACGTGTAACCCGCGTAAGGCGCTCCACATTGTGCAGGTGCTACTAGACGGCGTCAGTTTAGTGGGTTCCGAACATAAGACGTTTAAAGGTACCGCGGGGCTGAAACGTAGTGGTTTTGTCCTTCGCGATGCGTTCGTGTAGCACACCCTGCTTTGTGCATCTCCCCGTCACTGGTTTAAAAATGCGCGCATGAATTCATGTATCTGGCCCCGAGTGGTTTGCGCAGAAGTGTCGCCAAGTACAGCGCAACGCTGAGGCCTACAGTCGAGTCGGCATCCTTTCACACAAACCAGCTTTCTTCCTACGCTGTACGCCCATCTGCTCTTAGAAGCACATGGGCAGACCAGACGGCAATACTTCACTCCACCCCTTCCCCTATCCGTGCTACAGTTGACCCGGGCAGAACGGAAGGCACACACTTCTTATGCTGGACAGGTTTGACACATTAGACACGAAGCGCAAAAAGAAACTGAACGTCAAGTCGACGTTAGAGAGAGGTTGTAAACGTGTGTCTTGTGGCGTTGGAAAGTAAGTAGTTTTTAAGATCGGTGGGGTGTCACTATTGACAGGGGTCGAGATCTACCCATCTGAAATTACATGCGCAGATGGTTGTTCTTCTGCAGATTAAAGTTCGCACATCGATCTGCCCGTTTGTTTTCACATGTGCAGACCTCAGCCTCTGTCACTAGTAACACCCTTCTAGTTTGAGTTTTCATTACCTGTCAAGCGTATTTTTCCTGCTGTAGCGGCCCCAGAATCGCCCATTTATCTCGGTAACCTTCCTTCCGGCTCAGCCCGGGGCTTTTTTAGCCCCTACATCTTAGCCTGCTGGCTCGGAACTGGTTCTCAAACTGGCACGTATTGCTTCAATTTGTTATATGTTACGCTATTCAGCCCCTTCTTCGTGTATCTACCTAATCTTCCTCCCTACTTGTCGGAACAACAATCAACCGGTGGGGGTCATCGTAGTTCGAACCATCATCTGTAGGACTGATGTTCTCTGCCCTACTACTCCCGTCCGCGTGCAAGCCAAAGAACCCAACCATGTCCGCTTCGTCCCCACTATCCGACTCCTCGCCTCTTCCACTACTTTCACGACTAACAAGGGCAATCTCACTGGCCGGGACCTGCGGTAGCCCTCTGAGTGCGTAGACTAGTGCGTCGACCATCTGGTCCGGCACACCTTTCCCTTCCAGCGTAGAGTACACATGGTACTGTGGCGTCAACGCATCCGCAATGCGGTCCTCCTGCGCACCCCCGGCGTGCGTGAGATGCCCACGCCCTGAAAACACAGAGTTGGGCGCGACAATGATCTTCTTCATCTTGAACAACCCGGCCGCTGCCACCTGCTCGCTTTCCTGCCCGTATGCAAACATGTGTGAATGTTCACACACCCACAACGGGAAGCCGACTTCCCCGCTCATGAATGCGAAAAAGCCCAGCGTCTCCGCTTGCAATGGCTCGTCAAAGTCATTGTGCGACGCTTGCCTTGGGCAGTCCTTCTCGGTAACGAAAAACCGACCTCCTGTCTTACGTATCAACAACCTCATCCCAGATATCTTCCTCAGACCGACACAGGCAGCAAGCTGACCAATCCACCCTTACAGCTGCACACGACGTCGCGAAGCCCACACTCATTTCCCCCCCCCTTCACATGCTTCCATCACTAGGCTCCTTATACTCGAGTAGCGGTCGATTCCCACCTCCCGGTCTGCCGCGTCCCCCTCGTCTTCACCCTCGTTGACAATCGGGTTCCACCAGGTGTGATTGGGCCCCTGACCCAGTGCGTTCTCCCCGTTGAATATGTTCGGCATGAACTAAAACAACTTTTCCACGGGGGAAAGCTTTCACTTGGGCGTCGTCACCAGGTGCTCGAGGCTTCCGCGCGGAATGCTGCTGAAGTCAGCGAAATTCTGAAGGTGCGTGTAGCCGAGGTGCTGGAGCTGACCTTGTTGCCCCTCAAAGTAGGCATATACTCAGCTACAATCCTCATCCCCGTCTGCTACGTCCATCCAAAAGTGCGTCTGAGGACGGTCGGGCTTCTAGATGTCCAATCCGACATCGATACCATCAAGCTCGGCACAGTACACTTAGCTCCTCATGAAGAACTGAAGCCGATGCATGGATACATTGCCCTTGAAGGAGACGTACAAGGACGCCCGGTGCTCAATGGGTATGTCGATTGGAAGCAGCCAGAGAACGGGATGCGGGTCTTTCGCTATCCACAGCGGCAACTCCTTCCTTCGTGATCTCGCGGGCCGACTTATGCCAGATTTTCCTAAGTGTCGGGTGTCTCCTCAAACACCACGGTCTTGTCCGGGGTGCCGACCGGCAGCTGGTTCGCAACCTTGTCGTCGAACATCTGCTGGTCACCTTCACGTTGGCCCGTGTTCTCCTGGCCCGCCTTGGTCTTCTCAGCGACTTCTCGTCTCGACTGCCCCACTGTCCTTTTCACTCCACCAGGCTTCCCAGTCTGCGAAATCTCTACAAGTCGACGCGTTTACCGTGAGAAGGGTGCAGCCGTTGTCTCCCTGGTAAGCGCTTTTGTCACGGGCATCACTCCTGGGGTGTTCCGCCCATGGACTGTAGGCCCGAGTATAGTAGCGTGGGAAGCAGGAGCACGCTGGGCACAGCGGCAAGTAGAAGCCACAGCAGCTGGAGTCGTCACGCGAGCGGGGGCGGTGTGCTTCCTGAGTCCGCGAGCAAGGTGCTCAGTCATCTTATGTGCGAAGCGTGTACCACGCTTATTGTTGCGCTTCTCCAGATCTTCTGCAGACTCATAGTCTCTCTTCGAGCAGAGCTGCATTTGGTTCAAGTACAGCGCTTTCACGGAAATTCGGAGGAGTTTCGATAGAGCAACCTCAGTCCCACGAAATTCGCCACACCGAAGGCCCTTCCCCTTCCCATACTTCTCAACTAAGTCTAGGCGGATTTGGAGCAGGTGGCTCGTGCACGTGTAGAAAGCGTCAGATTCAAACTTTACGTCGCGGTCGGCGTTCTTGATGAACCGCGACGCGGAAATCATGAATAAAGCTACGCCCCGAGGGCTCTCTGACCAAAGATGCTGGTCATCAAGGTGAGTGATGCGGAGCTTTTTTGAGGTGAAGAGGTCGAAGGTCAGGTTGCGCAGCACTTTCACGAGGCCTGACTCTCTGAGAAAGTTTCCGCTACGCGTACGTAGCGGCCGTAAGCAGACAGGCCGTTTGCTGGCAGCAGAACGGCCTTGCTCATTGCTTCCCCAGCTTCCTTCTCACTCAATGGCAGATGGCCCATGTCGTTTTCCTCAGGAAGAGCCTGTACGACGTGTATGGCACTCATGAGGTAGTGGAAGAACGACTTGTCGATGCGGACCAGTCCGGCGGAGGTGTTCTGCTGGGACGTTTCGGACATGATTTCCGTATATATCATGTTCTGCGCATTCTTTCGGCGGATGAAACGCACGCAGAGGCGCTCGCGAGCCCATGTCGTGCCGTCCTTTCCCTCTTTCTGGCCAAAGACAGCTTGGTGTCCATGAAGGCCGTCCATCACAACACACTTCACACCTTCGCGCAACACTATGCCGTCCTGAATGGTCTTATAAAAGATATCCGGTATCGAGGGACAGTCGCACCATCGCATTGTGACCGACGTGACGCCAAGGTCGTACTTGTACCCGCGCTCAACCATGCCGGCTTGGCGGTCCTCGATGGTGGCGTCCGTGCTTTCGCGAAGAACGTGCACTGGCCGTATGGTCTGCACAATATATACGCAGCTCTTGGTAGACTCGTAGTCGGCCTTTGAGAAAGCCCGACACGACACCGGCCGCTCTTCCACCTTCATGGGAACCACATCGGAGTCCTCACCGTCCATAATCTTTGGTGCCGGAGTGGGGACGGACGAAAGGCGCGCCTGCCCTGGGGCATTCTGGCGGTGGAGTTTGCGTGGTGGTGACTGTGATGGAGAGGGCTGCACGCCCGCTTCGACCCAGAACTCCATCCGTGTCGTCGTGGGCTGCGATTCCGGCTCCGAATCGAGCCTGGAGAGACGGTGAGAGTCTCGCCGTCTCCCCGGGCTCCAACAGCTTGGTTACATCTAAACAGTTCGTCCGAGCTACGAACGATGCTTGCGGGGCTGATGAACAAGGTCAGAGCGTGCGAGCAAGACATTGTTGGAATGAAGACAAGGGTCAGGGACCACGAAGAGAAGCTATGGCAGGCCGATCAAGATCCTCTTGAGGTGCGAGCGACGAACAACGCACTGCGTTCCGAGTTCCGGCTCCGAGAAGCCAAATGCAAGGATGTCAAGCAGGAGAAGGGGGGCGTACGCGTAGCCCGCGGTATTTCTGGTAGCAACTAGCAGGCCACACCGTGGGCATGAACTGTATGTGGTCAGAGTCGAAAGCGTACCGCACAAGTTGGGGCAAAACATATTGGTGTGGCCAAGACCGTCAGGAAGCGGATTCTGCAACGGTGTCATCACAGAACTGCAGAGCTGGAGCTCACAAGTTCTGTTCCAGTGCGGACCTGGTCGGATCGTAGTGAGCCGTGTGTGGCCCGAGAACTCTCCGCTGACGGCCTGGAGGGTGTCTCGCCAAATCCACCGATGGTTCTTGCCAGTTGTAAGGAGTACCGTACGCGTTCCCCACGGCGATGAGGGGACGGCTCTGGCTGGAGTGGTGCGTGCAGAGCTTGGGGCCGGGAACTGCTCATCCTTGATTTTACACGTGAATACCTGCCGCGAGTGCGAGGAGGTTGTTTCAACAGACTGTACCCTATAGGCAAATACAACGCAGACAATCTGTGATGTGATGGTCGCGCTCGGAAGAGAAACACTAGGGATAAGCTTTTCCAATGCCTAGGGTTTTTCTTTTTGATGTAGCGGAAGAGCACACTTTTGTATCGGACAGCGAGCAGGCGGAGCACTCATCTGAGGCACTTGAAGCACTGGTGAGGCTTATTGAGTTCAGAAGGGGAGCAAGGGACTCCAGGCTTCTCATGGTGGCGACTCAGCAAGGTCGAGAATCTAGCATACTGTGATCAAGTTGTACCCAAGGAGGTGTTTGATCTTGAGGGGAGTGACCAACTCTTCGGAAACTCTTCAGGGAAACATGTCCTTCATGAGTTCCGAGCGTACCGTGCTCAGCAGGATCGGACGTCCACTTACGGGTCCATCATGCAACTCGCACGCCTGGACGTCTGGCTGACAACAGTGGTATTCTGCTTGCAGCACGGTAAGGGCCGTGGCGGCCGACGCCGACGCATTTACAGCCTGACATTTTCAAAGTAACTGCCATGGCAACCGCGCAGATAGTATGCAGCGTTTGCAGTGTTTTATGCCGCATTGTTCCGCAAGAGATGTTTCGAAATAGTTCCATTGTTGTGGGGGCGTTGTATGCCCTGATAAATGAGGAGATTGGACGGTGTGGTGAACAGGATAGCGTGGATTCGAGTCGCTACGAACGTCGTGATGGTGGGTCTAAAGAACAAATTTTATGTGGCCATACGGAAGACGTGTTTTTCGGACAACATCTCCAGTATGGTCGGCAGTGCTGTCCATTCATCCCATGCACCCGCAGACTCAAGCGAGGAACCGTTTAGACTTTGCATCGGTGAGTCTAGCCTGTGACAGATTCCGGCCACAACTGTGGGTTCTTCCCCGCGCGCTGTTGTGTGAGCAGAGAACAAGTAATTGTCGACGCACAGATGAGAGAGGAGGACGGAAACCGTACTTGTATGTTGTGAGTTCGTGAAACAGATTGTAGTCTTCCTGTGTGTTTCATTCATGCGCACAGAGAATAACCTGTCCGTTGGAGCGGAGGTGTTCAATAGAACTGGCCGTCCGTCAGGGTCTCTTTAGAATCTGTTTATGGAGACGCGATGGTAGAGCCAGCGGAGCTGAGGAGTGAAAGGGGGGATGTAGAAGTTTGACCGCACCATGTGAGCTGTCGCAATAGTATCAGAGCCCTTGCACACGCCAAACCAGAGCGAAGCAGGAGCTTGACGCCCTTGTCGCTGCATCTCCGGGAACGAAATGGGATATGCTGTGCGATTTACATTCTCGTCTTGAGACTAGCGCAAGCAAACGAGTTGCAGAATCACATCAAACTGCGCCGCTCGCCGTAAAACAATCTATGTCCCGAGCGAAGGCATACTCGGTAGGTTGCAGTGCCTTACGATCAGGCATATGGAAGAGAGACAGAAGCTAGCCAACCCATACAGTGCCTGTGTGCTCTTCGTCATCAGCGGCCAGAAGCACGAAGCTGAATCGCTGCCGTTTCGTCCGGCTAAAACTGCAATTTGCATAAATGCACTGAATGACGTGTTTCCGCATTGGTTCGACTCGAATGACATTCAGGTCGGGAGCATAGTCGTTGACAAAAGGACAGAAGCAGCCGAGAACGTAACCTCACCCGACGGTAGTAATCTGGAGAGTGTCAAATGTGTGGACAGAATGTTGCTGGAGAAGTGCGGCACGGACAAGGTCCAGCTGCACAGGTGTGACCCGGTTCCCAAGCGCGACAAGAACATCAATGGAGCTGTGAGGAGCTTCTCCGCGTAGTGAATGCAGCATTGCGGCGTTGAGGCGGCCTCCTTCGGTTGCTGGAAGCGGCATGGCGAGGGTTCTTAAGGGAGCGAGTTCGCGGAGGTACATTCTAAAGCCTTCCTCGACAGGACGCGCCACGTGCATATCGTTTAGAATCCTGTGCGGGGTCGCGAGGCGATGCGATTGTGAGACGGAGACGATTCGAGTTGGAACGTTAGCAAGGCCTTTGGAGTGCAGCATTCGGCGAACGATTTCGTCCATAGCTATTGCACTTCGCCTCGAGGTGCGGCCGTAATCTTGCCTGAATGGAGTTTCAGCGTGTTCATGAAGACCGGCATCTAGATGTTGTAGGCATCCAAAGGCGGCGATGCCGTCTGCGATGTGGGTGACGACATGAAACTTGACCGTCTTGAGCCTGGTCGGGATGTAGTCCCCAATGATATAAAGCAGGAAGGCTTCAAACTTAATGGGACCGTCCTCTACGTCGTGAACCCTGGCGAAGTTCCAGTGCTTCTCTACTTCCTTTCTTGAGCTGAGTGTTAGAATTTCTGAGTATCAAGCGCAAATAGACGCGAGAAGCGCGGAGTCTACTTCATTACAGCAACGGTCTATGCTTGCTGCGATAATTGGAAAGACGATGTTACCGGACTTGCAGAGTTTTCCCTCCACCATGCCCCGAACTGCTTCGTTTCTGTATAGTCCGCTTGGTTGACGGCCTTTTTCGGAGGCGGAGAAGTCAGCATGTGGACCTGGAACGCAGAAGTCGCTCTGAACGACAGCCACAACTGTGATGAATACGTGAAGGAGAGCAGTGTGGATAGTTCTGAACAGCTTCCGACCGCTGCCAGCTGAAGCTTGCTCTGTGAATACGACGGCGGAGTCGAGCCTATGAAATATGCAGGTCTCGATTAGCTTGGAGGTGCCGAGATGTAAGTTGTGAACCAGTTGGAATCAGAAGATAGAGTGCATGTCGAGACGAGAATGGGACAAAAGCAGGCGGCATATTTCCAGAAATGATACTAATCACCGCAGGGAGGAGGTGGCCGGGGTTTGTTGCGCCTGTGTTGTGGCAGCTCGTGTCGGTGCCGGTCTGCCCAGCAGTATATGAGCAACGGCGTCTGCGTCGACGTCGACTACTTTTTTGGGAAGATGGATGGTGAACTTTGTGATGCACGGGAGGAAGGAGGCTGACGGAATGGGGAGATTTGAAGGTGCATCGTGACTGTGGCACGGTTGGCTAGTTTTAGCGCGTGCCTGAGTGCCCATGATGGTTTTCCTCTCGGGCGTGTCGCTAAATTAGCTGATGAGGACTGAGTGAAATTTACAGTGACGATGGTAGGCGTCTGAGCATGTGCAGCCCACGAGGGCGTCTGTATACAGTGGGGAGAGCACAAAGTGCAAGGCGGAGTGTAACATGGAGATTTTGGTGTGTGGTGCGCGATTAGTCGAAGTAGGAGGAAGGACGTCAAAGTCTCTGTCGTCCACGGCCAGGAAACGCTGGACAGGAAAATAGACAACAAGGGTATACCAGGATATTATGCAGCACCTGCGGAGAGCGGCAGTGAAGTTGAAGAGAGTGATATGTACCGGATAGGTAACGAGGCTGCCGTTCTCAAGTGTAGTGGCAGATTTATCTACATAGATCCCTATACAACTTACAAACGAGTCGATCGAAGATATCCCGATGTCCCACATGACACTCTCGAGCTCGCCACCCATGAGTTCTTCCTGGAGGTCTTCACAAACTCTTCGGTGCACGTCAGTCTGCAGGGGATGCGCGAAAAGATGCTTGGCGCTTTGCGCGGTTTGAGCACAAGTGATGAAGGAGCAAGACTCTGGGCGAACTTAGGGTGCCTGCTTTCGCTGGATGTCGAAAGGGTTCTGGAAGGAGGCGGTTCCGAGGGACCTCCCGCCGTGATGCAACACACGAGCTGCGGAGAAGCCCTGATTGTGAATCTCCTTCTCGAGAATAGGAAGTGTGAGGGAGGGACACTCTTGTGAGGAGGGAATGCGGTTTTCAAAGCGGGCGAGACAGAAGGTGGGATCCTTGAGGATAGGGATGATTGCGTGAGCCGTGCGCGGACCCACATTCCTCTCAATCTCGGGAAGAAAAACTGCGATGGATTGCTTGACGAGGCCGGTCTTACCTGTAGTCAGTTCTGCATCAAGGTGACACACGAATGGGAGAAAGGGACGCAGAGGCGCGAGACCTGATCAGAAAAGACATTGTCATCGTAGTGGAAAGGAGGTCCTGGGGCTGGTGAGCCTTGCGCAGGAGAAGGGACGAGCTGGGCCAGTGGATGTGTTGAGAAGGGACAATGTCGCTCGTGTTTGGAAAGGGAATACGTATCGGAGGACAAGTAGGCGCAAACCTGAAATTTGCCGCATATATTGAGGGGTGGAAAGGATGGGTGCAAGGAGGAAGGCTGGCGGGAGGAGTGGGAGAACGGCGGAATAGGACGTTTTTCACGGGTGGAGCTGTCTCCTTGTTTTCAGTAGACACAAGACGGCAGGTCCACTTGCGGACACTCCCGCGGTCACGAAACCTACTGCAGGTATCTTGCACGCGGGAGTTGTCAAGAAAGAAGACAGGGCCTGCAATTCAACAAACATGCATGCTATTGGCTGTGTCGACAAGCGAACATCATGCATTCGCTGACAGTTACTACAACGAGAGGAGGGAGTCGAAACGCACTGATACTGTAATATCCCCAACGGAAAGATTTGCATGATTCCGCACGGTCCGGAGTATTGTCCTTGAGGGTATTTTCAAGGCACGGCGACGAAACTGTGGAACGCAAGAACGTGCCATATGCCTTATTCAAACCCAGGCGACGCAGGACGCCACCTCTTCAAATCTGCAAAGGTACCCTGCCCTCAACAAAAAGTACTGAGCAACGGTTAATCATTGTGATGCGTCAGCGTTCACAGGTATGCAGCCCGTATTTCGAACGGTATTCGCACGGGCGCGAAGGGTTTCGGCGGGATGGGAGGCATCTTCGAAGAGTGACGAGTCGTGTGTTGTGCGACGCGATGCGGGAAGTGCGCCGTTTTGGAGGTGGACTGTCGCGCGAAGCGTAGAGTACGGTTTGCTGGAGTTGGAGAGGGCGAGTAGTGCGGGTGGTGCTAAAGTGTGATGTACAAAGTGAAAGGGAATGTGAGCGGGATGGCTAGCGTCGTTGCACAGCGGCGAGAAATGCGGTTTGCGATGCGAGGCGGGGTATGTGGTCTGTCGGAAGTGGAGCGGGTGAGGGAGTACGGGTGGTGGTGGCGTGTGGTGCACAGAGTGGGATGTAAGGAAGGCGGGATGGGAGGCATCGTTGAAGAGTGGCGAGACGAGTGGTCTGCGACGCGATGCGGGATGTCCGGCCTGGCAGAGGTGGAGTACGATGGGGCGGGGGGAGTGCGGGCAAGGGAAGGTGGAGAGAGTGAGGGAGGGCCGGTGATGGTGTATGGTGGTGTGCAAAGGCGAGGGAAAGGTGGGACAGATTGGTAACGTCGTTGAAGAGTGGCGAGACGTGCGGTATGCGATGCGATACGGGGAATGCGGTTCGTCGAAAGTTGACAGGGTGAGGGAGTGCGGATGATGATGGTATGCGGAGTGTAAACTGGAAGGGATGGTGGGCGGGATATGAGGCGTGTTGAAAGCGTGGCAAAACTTGTGGTGTGCAAATCAATGCAGAGGAAGTCGGTCATTGGCGGTGGAGATGGGTAGGGTGTAGGGATGATGGGGGGGTCTGACGGTGAAAAAGTAGATCCGACCGAATAATCCAGAGGAACTATTGATGTAGCAGTACGGTGATTGGATGTGCGATTTTCAACGTAAAATACAGCAGCCATGTGTCCGTGTATTTTCACATGGGTAGATCACAAACCCTGTCAATAGTGACACCCCGCCCATCCTATAAATTACGTAATTTTTGAATGACATGACATACATATGTGAAACCAGTCCGTTCTGTCGACTCGAGCCTCAGATTTTTTTCCGTTCCGGGTGACAGGTGTAAACGCTGTTCAGTACCCGAGTACGGAGGGTACCACTAGTACCAAGGACTCAGATTTTCACGCCTTAACATACAGGGACAGGTGGATGTGCGAAATTTGGGCTGAAAAACAGCTTCCATCTGACCATGTTCTTTCATATGGGTAGATTTGAAGGCTTGTCTCTAGTGACATCCCGCCGATCTGATAAACTACTTACCTCTCAAAGCCACGAGAGACATGCTCACAACCTCTCTCTCACTTCGACTCGAGGCTCGGTATGTTTCTACGCTCCAGGTCACATGTGGAAGACCTGTGCAGTACAAGGAGCGTGCGCCCTCCCGTTCTGCACCGGTGAACCGTGCCGGAGCTACAGTGAGGGTGGAGCGAAGTGTTGACGTCTGTACTCCTCACATGCTTCTGAGGATAGGTGGCCGTACAGCGTAAGAAGAAAATTGTTCCGTATGATAGGATGCCGGCTCGACTGTATACATCGGCCGTGCACTGCTATTGGCATCACCTCGGTGCAAACAACGCGGTGCCAGATGTATGAATACGTGCGCGAATTATTAGCCAGTGACAGTTCCACGCACACAGCAGGCTGTAGTACACGAATGCGTTGCGAAGTACAAAACCAGTACGTTTGAGCCCCGCGATACAGTTGAACGTCTTACGTTCCGCAAGCACTAAACTGACGCCGTCTTGCAGCACAGGTGCATTGTGCCACGCCTCACGTGGATTACTTGTTCATCGTTGTTTGCGTTTCAATATATTAACAGTACCGCTCGAGAAATCATCGCAGAGTTTTAAGCCCTATTCGTTCCTATATAGCGTCCACAAAGAGTCTGGGTGGGGCACTGCAGTCGAACATCAACGATCATAAGGCTCAGCTTTTTAGAGCCGCAGATCGCGCATATTGCGCATAGCAGTCGTCAGTGCGGCTGCCCGAAAGCTACCAGAAGCCAATTTAAAGTAGATAGGGTCCAAGGTAAGCATATCCACGCGAGGCAGGCTACAGGTCATTCTGTGACATTGGCGGACGTACGGTGATATGCGGAACTGCTGTGTACTGCACAATTCGCAGTACGGGCTGGAAGTTTTACCACGAAATGATCAGGAAGTAGTGGATGCGGGCGGTAACCGGACGTAGGAGTTCAAATTATTATTACTTTTTGGAAGTCGGCATCGAGGCGAGGAACCGCCGTACGACACGAGCTCCACGTTTTGGAATACCTCTGAAGTCAACGGTACATGGCATTCCAAAGTGTGCAGTACGGACGGAAGGTTTAGTAGAGTACTGCACCCGCTGGACGTCCGCATCCGTTTCCGGAAACACAGAAGCAGGTTGTAGTTTTCTTGTGTGTTTAATTCTAGGGCAGAGAGAATGTTCTGTCCGTTGGAGGGGAGATTCCAGGTAGGAATGGCCGTCCACGATGGTCTCTGTAGACCGTGTTCATGTAGAAGCCATGGCAGAGTCAATGGAGCCGAGGAGTGTGAGGGTTGATGTAGAAATTCGACCGCACCATTTCAGCTGTCCGAATAATACCAGAGGCCTTGAACAGGCCAAACAAGGGAGAAGCAGGAGCCTGACACACCCTTCGCTGCATCTCTGTGAGCGGGACGGGTCGTTCTGCGCGATTTAGATTCTCATATGTAAACCACCTCAAACAAACGCTTTACAGAGTGTCATCAACAGCGTCGTTTGGTGCAATACAATCCATGTACCGAACGAAGGCGTACGCAGAATGTTGCAGTGATTCGAGTTCATGCATACGGAAGAGAGCCAGAACCTGCGCCACCCATATAGTGTTGGTGTGTTTTTCGTCGTCAGTGGCCAGGAGCACGAAACGGAATCGCTGCCGTTTCGTCTGGCCTAAGCTGCTGTCTGTATAATCGCGCTGAAAGACATATATCTGCATTGATTCCAGGCTAATGATACTGAATTTGAGGTCATAGCCGTTGATGGAAGGAACGATACCGCCGACAACGTGAAGACTTTAGATGATCGTAGTTTTGAGTGTGTCACATGTGTGGACCGAATTTTGCTGGAGAAGCTCGGCGCTGACATGGACCTACAGCGCAATGGTGCCATGGCCATCAAGCTGGATAATAAAATCAATGTAGTTTTCGGGAGCTTCTCCACGTAGTGACTGGAGCATCGTGGCGGTGAGGCGGCCTTCTTTGTTTCCGAAAAGTGGCATGGCGAGGGTTCTCAAGTGATCGAGTTTGCGTAGGGACATTCTAGGGACTTCCCTGAAAAGAATCGCCCTGTGCCTGTCGTCTACATTGCTGTGCAGGGATGTGAGGCGACGCAGTTATGAGACACAGACGGCTTTTGTTGGAAGGGTACCAAGGTTTTTTTGAGTGCTGGACTGGGCATACGGTTTCCTCTGTGGCTGTTGCTATTCGCTTGGAGGTGAGGCGGTAGTCTCGCTTTAAAGCGGTTTGACCATGTTCATAAACACGGGCATCTTGATGTTCAAGGACTTCAAAGTTCCGGATGTTATTTGCAAGGTGGGCGAGGAGATGAAACTTGATGGTTTCGAGCCTGGTTTCGTGTTGGTCCCCAAAGATGTGGATCATCGAGGCTTTAAACTTATTGACACGCTCCCCTAGGTGGTAAGCCTCGGTGAAGCTCCACTGCTTCTTTAGTCTCTATCGCGACCAGAATATTCAAATGTCTCAGCACTGCCTGCAAATACATGCGATGAGCGCGGAGTCATTATCATCACAGCAACAGTCTATGATTCCGGCGATAATCGGAAATAACATGTCAACGGGCTTCTATTGCTTGGCCTCCAGCATGCTGCGGACTCATTCATCTGCGTAGAGTTCGTCCAGTCGAATGCGTCTTTGCAAGGCGGAGAAGTCAACGTGTAGGCCGAGAACGAAGGAGTCCCTCTCAACGGTAGCCAGAATTGTGTCGGCCGCGCGAGGAAGAGCAGTGCGGATGGTTCTGAACTGCTTCCGACTGTTGCCAAACGCTGCTTGCTTCGTGAGGAGGAGCAGAGAGGTCTTCCCAACAAATATGCAGGTCTTGATTAGCTTGGAGATGCCGAGGTGGAAGTTGTGCACTGCTTCGAAACCGAACATGGAGGACATGTCGGGACAAAAGTTAGACGGAAGAATGGGGCATATTTCTAGAAGAGATGGCAACCTCCCCAGTGAGAAGGCGGCCAGCGATTGGTCCCGCCTGTGCGGGGGGAGCTCGTCGCTGGGCCGCCATGCTGAGCAATGCATGAGGAGTGGCGCCGGCGTCAGGTTCGGCCACTTCTCTGTGAAGGTGGATGGTGGATTCTCTGTTGCGCTGTGGTGGTGAAGCGGACGAAGGGAGCAGATTTGAACGCAGATCGCAACTGCGACAGGGTCGGCTGATTTTTGTTCCTAATCGGGTGCCGGTGATGTTCGTCGTCACGGGAATGTCGCAACAGTAGCTGGTGAGGACTGGGTGACATTTGCAGTGACGATAGTAGATATCTGACCATGCGAATTTTTCGCGGGTTTTTGCTCACAAAGGCGATAGCAGAGAGTGCAGGGCGGTGTGCAGTATGCAGATTTTGATGTCTTGTGCGCGAGTATTCGGAGAAGGTGCAAGAATGTCCAAACCGCTGGCGTCTACCGTAGGGAAGAGCTGGACAGGAAGATACTCAGCGAGGGCGTGGAGGGACATTGTGTAGCGATGGTGCGAAGCGGCAGTGAAGCTCAGGAGAATGAGATGCATGTGATGGGGAACGAGGCCGCTCTTGTTAAGTATAGTGGCAGGTTCATCCGTGCGGATCTGTGTACAACTCACAAACAAGTGAGTCCCCGACGTCCCGGTGTCGCAAATAACACCGTCGAGCTCGCTACGCATGAATTCTTCCTTGAGGTCATGACAAACTCGTCCCTGCATGTCAAGCTGCGGTGGTTGCGCGAACAGATACGTGTCGCTCTGCGGGGGTTCATGACATGGGCGAACGTCAGAAGACTCTGTGCTAGCTTGCGCTTCCTGCTCTCGCAGAATCTCGACAGGGTCCCGGGAGAAGGCAGTTCCGAATGGCGTACCGCTGTGGTCGAACACACGTGTTGGGAATAAGCCCTCATGATAAAGCTCCTTTTTGAGGACAGCGAGTGTGAGGGAGCGACCCTCTCGTACGGAGCAAATGTGGTCTTCAGAGCGCGCGAGAGAGGCGTCGAGATCTATGAGGACAGAGATGATCTCGTCAACCGTGCGTGGGCCGGCTGTCCTCTCTACTTCGACGAGAGAAACTGCCATAGCTTGTATGACGAGATCGGTTTTAGTTGTGGTTGGCTCTGCATCACGGTGTCACAGGGATGGGCGCAAAGGTGGCAGAGGGACCTGCGCCTCATCAGAAAGAACATTGCCACTGTAGTGAAAAGGAGGATCTGGAGCGGGTGACCCTTGCTGAGAGATAGGGTTGAGCTCGGCCGGTCGGTGTGTGCGGAAGTAACAGTATTGCTCATGTTTGAAAAGGGAGTGCGCGTGGGAAGATGAGTAGAGGCAGTGCCGACATTTGCCGCGCATATTGAGGGCTATTAAAGATGACTGCCAGGTGAAATGCTGGCGGACGCGGTGAGAGAACGGAGAGATAGTACGATATGAACGGGTAGAGCTGTCTTCTTATTTTCACTAAGTACAGGACGGTAGGGGCGCTCGCGAGTGCTCCGGCGTTCGCGCAACCGAGCGCAGGTCCCGTGTACATGGGAGTGGTCCAGATGGAAGACGGGGCCTGCCATTGGACAAACGCGCACGCTATCGGCTGTGTCGACGAGAGAGCATCATACATTCGTTGATGGCTACGACAACAAGCGATAGGAATCGACAAGCGGTGATACTGCAATATCCGTAATTGAAAGGTTTTCAAATTTTCGTGCGGTCTGGGGTATTCTCAAGGAACGGCCGTGAAACTGTGAAACACAAGAGCCCGCTACAGGCCCCATTTCAACTGCAGCGACGCGCGACGCACTCTCCTCAAATCTGAAACGGTACCCTCCCGTCAACGGAAAGTACTGAGCGCCGGTTTTTCCTTCTAATGCGATGGCGTGCACAGGTAAGCAGCGCGTACTAGAAAAGATATCCGCCCGGGCAAGACGGATCCTGGCCGAAGATGTGGTGTGGTTAAACCGTGATGAGACGTGTGGTGTGCGATGCGATGCGGGGAGCGCGGCCTGTTGGAGGTGGACAGCGATGAGATGCGGGGAATGTTGGATGTTGAAGGTGGAGAGGGTGAGGGAATGCGAGTGATGGTGGAAAATGGTGTGTAAACAAGACGGAAAGGTGGGCGGGATACATGGCGACGTCGAAGGGTGTCGGGACGTGTGGTATCCGATAAAATGCTAGAATGTCTGGCATTGGAGGTGAAGACGGCGACGGAAGAGAGGTGATAGTGGGTAGTGATAGTGAAAATGAAAGTCAACCCAGAGACTCCAGAAGGACTATTCGTGTCGCAGTACGGAAATTGAGTAGAACGAGACAGGATGTTTAGCACGCGCAGTGACCGTTCGGTTTAATGTCAGTAATTGCGGCGCGTGGCTGCCCGTTCGGCAGTTCCGAATGCAGCAATACTGCGTCCGGAACTGCGAAAAGTGCAGTTGTAGTGCAGTAAAACTAAGGGCGGACTTCCTTGTGTCGCAGCATCCTCTGCATTATAACTGTTTACTGCACTTTTACAGCCCGTAGTATCTCAGCTAGTATTACTAGACAACGGATTTCGAAACGTGCAGTTCAATCTTTAGTACTCATACACCTTGACGTCCATCTGGTGAAAGTCCGAGGCCAGTAGTGAGGGAACCGGAGGTTCACTTGGTGAATGTCCAAGGCTGGTACCACTGGACCGGGTCATTCACTTTGCGACAGTCCCAGTCTAGTAATACTAGACCGAGAGGTCTACTTGGTGGAAGTTGGAGTCTCATAAAGTGTAGGCTGTGAAGGCCACCTGGTGGAAGACTAGGTGCAGTCCTATCACACCTGGATCTGCAAATGTGTAGTAAACCACGGGTATTACTACGCCTCGACCTGCACTCAGTGCACGTCCGCGTACATTTCCAGAAACACAGATGGACGTTGAAAGGTGTTGGTGCCAGCCTTTCCACGGCTCACCGTAGAAAGGTGCAAAGCAGGCGACATGCTGACAGCTCGACCGAGAAGGAAGGTGATATTCAGCCAGTAACTGAACATTGCGAATGAGGATTTGAATCTGTCGAGTAGCTAATCTTATGTGCACCTCTACTAGTTGGACCGGACTACATTGAGCCTTTCGATGACCATATGAACGTGTCACGAGTCGCAGTGAAGGGGACAGTTACCCAACTTAATGAACCCGGTAAATAACTTGTGATTGCGTTCTTCTCCGAGGTGCCATCCACTGCCGAGGCCAAGTAGACAGATAGTGTCCGAGAGCTGACGCCCCTCTTGCCCTTCTTACTCATATTCCGATACACGCTTGAAGGCAGATGTTTTCGGGCAACTTTGAGGCAAATAAGAATTCAACGAATTCCTCACTACGTCAAAGTCCAACGGAGAGGATGCACATGGGGTAAAGACATGATGCATTTATTGGATGTATCCAAAAAAAGGAAGACCTCGAACAATTGACCTACTTGTTGATGTGTTGTGACCAGGTTCAGAAGTGACTTCCACAAGAACAGATTCGACACTATATCGTAACATCTCATTAGATTTATAAGTCACTGCAGGCCAAATGACGGGGTATGTCGAGACGAAAGACTTCTCTGGGGCAATTGGACCGAACCTATACTATTAAGACCTGAAAATAAAGCCAAAAGTAAGCATTAGAAGAATATGTCGTCATCGCTTCCACCGCATGTAAAGCGTGTACTGTACGGTGGAGAGGTTTCCGTCCAAAGTCTGTCATCTACTTTTGACTTGGCAGTGGTGCACTACACTGAGATCGCGTGGCGTTTCGATCTCGTGAAGATGTTTCTGGAACGATCTGGTCTGCGGTGGAAGTACAAAGGCAGGGGCGCGGAACAATTTTTCCAGGAGTGTAAGAATTTGGCGGTATTGTGCAAACGCAAACAACGCGTATCTTAGGTATACACACGAGATTTGTTTATCACGGTATGTAGATGGTTCACAGTCTCAATCAGAATCGTCGGTGGGAATGCAGGGGCACTGGTATTTGTCCGACTGAAGATTCGCGAAAACCCGAGATATGAGTGAAAACGAAAATGAAAACTCGTGGACCCAAATCATCAACCAATGGGTAACATCTTTTGCTCTACCTCTTCACGACAAATCATGTCTCTCTCCCTGAGTCTAGTTTTCTCTTCACATGCAAAAAGCATACGTAGGTGGCAAGCTACAATGACAGGAAAATTGGGCAGAGGTTGAGAAGCATGGTGAGCTGGTCCAATCTTGTAATCATTTTACCCTACTGTGCCATACGAGCTCCAGCAGCTCCTGGGGGCGAGAGCAAAGCACCTCCGAAGCATGCTGAATTACGCCAGTGATCGCTAAGCTACTGATGTAGAGTATTAGGAGAGCACAGTTTGGCGCTACTTTATGTATATTCGACTGCAATGGGGTTACAGAGAACTTCATTTATCTCAAAATGCTCTCTTCCGAATTCAGTCGCACTCGCTGCTCGGAAACAGGGTCTAATTGCAGTAAGTTTGTCAATACCTGAATTAAAATGCGCTGTGATCGACCGACATTTGCACAAATGTGAAGTGGGGTACAGATGCCTGTCGGTCAGATATGACGTCAGAACGAGACGACCGCGCTTGTGAGGAAAGGAGTACGAAGACCCGAGTAGTTTTCGTCGTAGCTCAGTGAGGAATACCAGCGTATGAAGTGCAATCCGACGAGAAAGGGCATCTTGGAATGATGCCAGGACGCGTCGAATAGAATATATGGGTGTACGAATGGATGGTATTATACTTTAACGGATTAAGTGCTCGTATGAGTTACAGCTAAGCGGACAATGACGGCACGGGAAGACATCGCGATGTGTACGTCACGAACGATGTACATAGAACTGGTTTCTATCCTGACACAGTTTGAGTTTGACGGGACGCAAATAAGGCTGCACTCTCCATTCGTCGCTGATGGGGCTTGATGTCACATCGATACTTGTGAACCGCACTGGACAGCCATGAGCGCTGCGGCCGTGCCCGGAATTGCGGTTGGAGATGTGTCGGTTGTTCTCACAGCATCTATATGAAGGTCTCGTAAGTTCTTTTGCACAGGTTCCCCAGGGCCATTCCACCGATAGTAAAAATTGTAGGGCTACATATTTATTGTGGTAGATGGGTTTGCACAATCTGCGCTTCTCCAAAGTTTTGAATTTTGCATGGTACCAACTATAGCTGGATCAGCATTTGTTCAGCATCGTGAAGATTAGCGGCTGGGATGATCGAGCCGGCAAAGCGGCGTAAAAGTTTAGTTAGTTTGCCAGTACGGGTAGTTTAAGAGATTGTTCAGATGTCTACCAGGATAGGTAATGTCGGAACTTACATGGTATTGCAGTGTAGACCAGTCTACCAGTGAGACATTAGAAGCAAGGACCTGGAATAGCGGTGAGGGTGGTCTCGCGATGGAACTTGTTCTGCAACAAACAGTTGTTAGCTGTTCGAGGTAATCACTGGTTTTTCCACCTTGGGTAGTTAGATGCTTACTAGTTCGGAACATACAGTAGTTTCTCTGGTTCTCGGGATGAGCAGGTTAGTACTTCTGGCAGATTACTGCTTTAGATGTTTTGGGTGAGTCAGCAAGGTGCTCGTTCCCTTCGTCGATCGTCGTATGAGGATTCAGGTTTGCATGGGAAAGTAGATCCACGGCGTGGCTAGATGGATCTAGGAACTATACAATAATGGACTTCAAGGCCGTTACTCTTCAACGCCGAAATGGTCTGTCGGCTGATATATCGGCATTCATCTACCCAGAGACGACGCTGGTAGTCTCTGGACAGGCTTTATTATGCTTGGACGCACCACGCTGGACTGCGAGGGTCCCCCAGGCATCAGAGAATAAGGCGGCAATGGCTCTCACCGTATCGTCTCCAGCCGACACAAAACGGTCGTGCTACGTTCCGTGGTTGCGGTGTATGAGACGGCTCAATACCTTGTTTGTACATATGGCCTGCATAGTGAGCACCAATAGTCTCGAAACCTTTTGCGATGACGCATTCTTTCCCGCAAGTCTGCCCCACGTCGGCGCGGTACTTGCACTTTACATTCGACTTGCACCACTAGTCCTCTAGAGCATAGCTCGGTTGAGCAATGGTCCGAAGCTATCGGCGCAAAAATTCAGAATCGCTAGGTCCTGAGTCCTCATACCAAGCAGAAAGCTCGATCTAATGAGCACTGTACCTATGTCGGCTCCGACCCCTCTCGTCAGCTCCATCCCGATACGGGCTGTCATTTGCAAAGCAAACAATTTTACGAGCAAGGCTGCAAATCCCCCTCGTCAAACCGAGTACATCTTCCCTGTCGTGTCCCAAAGAGCGCTTGTATATGGCATCATCGAATATGCGCAGTTGAGAGTTTATGGGTCACGCAACTAGAAATGTTCCGTGTGCCGCTTCCATTCAATTCTTGCCGGGTTTTCAGAGGACAGTCTCCGAACCGAGAGTGAGAAACATCTCGTAGATGTTCCGGAAAAACCCTCACGATCGATCGTCTCAGTATTTTAATTCTTTTGGCGTCAACGTGATGACGGCGTGTGGTATGCGAGCTGTTTCCTCGATCTGCTCGCTGATTCGCTTGTGAATGACGGGCTAATTACTATCAAGGGAAGCCCAACTTCTCCTGTGGAGCGCGCGATTCTTGCTTTCACATGTCACGATCTGGTTCGTAGACTTTCAGACGTTGTCGCCTGCCAAACTTACGAAATGGCCGGACGGTCGTTTCTTGATATTCGTGAGGACGACCCTGTTACGTACGTATAGTGCGCAGAAAGCGGCAGGAGGAACGCAAACCCACAGCAACTTTCTCTAGTCGGCTAATGTCAATCGCCAGCGCGGATGTATGCTGGGATGAAGGGAAAGAAAGAACGAATGCAGGAACCACCGCGGCTGTGTGGATGTACTTATAGACCGTAGCACATGAAGCAGCGGAGAGCACATATACGAAAGTGTGGATTCGAGAGTAAACGGCGAATGAGCCTAAGGAGAGCAGGTTTTCTCAGTGTCTCCTCCACATAGTGTTGTCACGTGGTGCTCGATGGTCGCATCCATGTGGCCCGAGTCGAGTGGAACGGCGTGGTGGTACATGCGGTCATGGCGTGCTCACAACCGACAACTTTCGTGTTACGTGGAAAAAATACTGCCTTGTGGCGAACAATCTCCCGGTGCTGGAAACCTACGTGCTGTCGGGGGTTCAAGGCTTTTCTCTCAACGAAAACATAGCACTCTCCTCGTGGAAACCAGATGGGCGAATGGAAATTTGTTCTTGGAATTGGCGCAGAAACCCCGTGTACACAAGTACTTTCAACTGGGTATGCCACCAACGCTGTTGTGACTTACGCCTCTCCCAAACCTAACTTATATGTTGTTTCAAACACCATACCCTGCTACTAGACCCCACTCAAAACTAGCCCGGTTCTGTGCGTCACACCATGTCGCCGCAGATCGGATCATTCTGAACTTTCACGGTCTTCTCATTCGCGCCGATCCTGCTCGATGACCGCATTCACGCCGTGTCATCGTTAACTACCCTCACTACTGCAACCTTCTTCAATCAGAGAACCTCGCTCGCCTTCTTTGCGTTCCTGGCACAGGACCCGATTTTCGCGCGTGCTTTCCCCACGCACACTTGTGCGGCAGCAGTATTGCAGTACATCTAAACTGATTCGGAAACTCCCAAACATGTACTATGCACGCAAGTCGCTTGCAATGGCCTGAGAATCGAAGCCAAAGCTGGATGTCAACGTTCCGTTACATCGGTAGCTGGCAGCAGGGGCGGAGAACCTGCTCGGAGCCTACATCATCCTCTGTCCAGAAGACGTACCGCCGTCCAAGCGTCCGCGACTGGACGCTACTACCCAGATGCAAACTTCTCGAGACGTCACCACCCAGTCACAAAATTCGGACAGTGAGCAACCCGACGTGGTTCTCGTGTAAGCGGTTTAGTAGCCTACCCCCTGTCCCACTTCGTCAGCATTGGAATACGATACCACCGACACCGAGAACAACCTCGAGTCTACTCATTTAGACGAGAGAAGCCCCTTGTAAAGTGATAGCCGGCCTCATGACCGAGCCAACCAGGGAACTCTATGCCATCAAAGTGGATCACACCGACAGGGATGATGTCTGCTTCATGTGAGTAACAATAATCGGACGGTACACAGGGACGCCGCTAAAGTTTGCTCTGCAAAGCAGGAAAGACGATCCAGTTTTACACGAAGGCTAGAAGGGTGCAACCAGGGACCTTCTTCGTCGGTTTGAAATATTTCTGACCTGCAAACCTGGGAAGAACGGACGACCCCGGCTCCCAGTGCCGTCATCACGTTGCCGGCTATCATCAGCGATGCATACGGCATTATACGCGCAGATATTCTGGCTCACGCGTACTACTACGACATCTCCGCCAGTCGAACCCCGATCTCGACGTCCCTCTTCTACTGACTCGGCACTGCCAAGAGTTTCATGCCCCCTCTCGCCGTAACGATCCATCTCAACCGGCGGCGGTGGGTCAGAACGGAGGTGGGGGTGAAATAAGCAGCGCCATCGTATCGTCAGTACCAGACCTCTCGTACTACCGCCGCTATCGACGCGTGGCGAGAGTTTTCCTCCAAAACCTATGCCTTACTGAAGCACTGATCATATTGACAGTTGGTCCCCTCGCGTTCCACAAACATCGCCACTGCGCAATTCGATGGCGCGTCCCCTTGTTCGGGGAGCCCTAGAATGGCCACTCGGTTTTCATTTATGTAGTGTATTCCCAACGACAACGCAGAATAGAGCGGAAAGATTGGCTCTGTTGGTCTCAACTAACTGGTGTGGGAGCGTCTCAGAGTAGTTCGACACTTCTCCTCGAAGTTGGCCCACCCTAAAGCTATTAGTTGTGGCAGTTGGATCCGTATTGAGGTCTCCTCATGAATGCTGGTCCAAAGTGCTGCTGAATACCTCTTTTCCGAATCAGATGCAGCTTTCCCCAAAGACTGAGAGATACTGAGAAGAAAATCGCAAACCGGCAGTAAAGTCTGCAAGAATCACGTCTTGAAGTTCGTCGTGAATGGTGGTGCTCTCAGTCCTACCAGTCAGAGTGCTGCTGCTCGCGGAGTATCTCGGGGTACAGCGCCTGCTTCATTCCGCTTGATGTGAAGTTCCTAGGCTTCATGCTCGACGATACCGAGCCCTGGAACTCTTCGCCTGAAAGCCTCAACCCCACATGCTACCGCATAATGAGTACACTTCGAAGAGGGCGGCACAACTCTCGTCGTGCTTCTTGCCCCAACCCTTCGATTCTACGGAGTGGAGGACGTTCATCGCGCTCACGAAGCCGTTGGGGCAGCGGAGAGAATTGACTTATGGAGATGACCATGTCAGACACGAGGGACGTCGAGATAACGAAGCCTGGACGGGAACATTGGTGGCAAATGGCAAGGTACGGCGTAGATCTTCAATGGCACGGTTCAAAACCAGCCAGGAGTTCAGACTCGCGACACCGTCCCTGAGATATGGTGCCGCGAGGTTTTGGTACGACGAATCCACACACGTTGGCTCGTCAACTCTCCGCCATGGGATGTTCAGGCAGACTATTGATGCCAATGGTATTGTTCTGACATGCCTGATTTCGAATCGCGCTACCGCTGAGCGTGAACGGTATTTATACTAATAGCTCAAGAAGTCGTGTACAAGCATCACCTCCACTTCTTATAAGTCACCCAAGTGCACCCTAGCGAGCTGAAGTGCTGGGATATAATTTTCGGCATCTTGGAGCCCACTGGCTCTCCAAAGTGCTGCTGGATGAATCTTGCTAGTAATAACTGTGTTTACGCTAACGCCTATGGCCACTTTGTAATATAAGGACATGGGGTTGTTCAATTTTGCTCCAATTTCCTCGCAGAGTTCGCTGCCTACACGGCGACTCCGCGTGGAATGTAAGAACCCCTTTTGAATATCGACTGAGTGCAAACTCTTTCCAGTTCATAGATTGCGTTACCACATCGCGGACATGTGCGATAATGATGGAGTACTGAGACGAGTTGGCAGAGAAAATTCATTGAGCCTGATTGTCAACAAATGGAAACTGGAGGGCGATGCTGTCACGCGAGAGTTCAAAGGCATATCCTCTCCCAGTTTGCGGAGCCTAATCATGGGGGATTGGAAGGCGAGCATGCTTGGTGCATGGCGTAGGTCAAGGCGTCCGCAGCTGGACGTGTCAGTGCGTTAGTTATCCACGTAGTTTGGAGTGATGGAAACATGTCCAGGATGGCTGCTCAACCATAACACCGGCGACCGGCTTCGGCGCAGTGGAGCGAGCTTTTCTCGGCTAACGCGCAAGGTATTCTGAACGATAGATTTACAGTGGAGACACCGCGATCTAGTGCATTGTCGAGCGGAAAGATGTTCTTTTCCTTGAGTTTGTGCGCCCGTTCTCGTGTGTATGAGGAAGATGAGTGGAAAAGCCGGGAAGTGGGGGTAGTGTCGTGACTGATGCTGACAAGCATCGTAGTATCGCCCGACTCCGGGCCATTCGCGTACGGCGAAGCCAGACACGTCTTAGTCGGGTACTATGACTGTACTACGGACGAGATACTGGTACGATACAGATTATCGCAGAGGTCTGTCCGGGAGGAGGTGAAGGACCATTTGTTCGACGAGCTAACAAAGCTGGCGAAGTTCCTACCCATCAAAACGGGCACCAATAGTGGCAAGGCGTGTTGGATACTTACAAATGCTGAGCATTGCGGGCGTCCCGGAGAGTGCTCAGATTCGTCGCTGGAACGCTCATGGGGGTGATAAGCCACACGATGTTGGTCGTAGGATGATTTGTTTCGATTTCTACGGCCCGGAGCAGTTCATTGATCTTGAAACATACAGTTTCAAAGACGAAGAAGCGTTACGGAGATGTTACTACATTGTGTGTAGTGGAGACATGTGAAACAGTTTGTGCAGTTACGAAACCGATTCTCGCCGAGAAACTACACTACAACGTCCTGGATGGATTGGCCGACACGTGAAAACCGTTTGCCATGCCCGGTCAGCATTATACCTAAGTTGTGGTAGAAACGAGAGGTCTGGCAAAGAGCGGTAGCCTAGAATCTGGTGGGCCGAATAATGCCTGGCGTTGGAATCCGCTTCTGTGACAGCCTACGAGCAGATGGGGAATAGTTCTAGACGTCAATAACGGTCGTTCCACCGCTCATATACATTTGTAAAAACATAGTCTAACCACTGCAATTTGAAGCCGGCCTCAAGTCCAATCTTCTATTACATTCGATTGTTTCCATTAGCTTGTCGTGAGCCTTTATGTGCGGTCCCTCCGTACACCCTCAAGGTAGTCCGAAAGTCCAGGTCCATAATATGCAACTTTCACAAATTTAGATGATTGGTAACAACGTCACGTGGGATACGCAACCGTCTCACTATGCTTTACTCGTGCTCCGACTCAGTTTTGGAAAAGACGACAGGGCATGACTCGTTGATTCTCAACGATTTAGCAAGATACACAGTAGTCTGTATCGGTGACGTATTCCCTTCTCGACAAAGTACCACCATCAGGTCGCAAACTATACTTATCGACGTAGCACGACACACGTCTCATGACACGGACTATACTTCCAGTCGTAAACTAGTATTACTCTGCGTGCGGAGCAGGAACTACAAAATAGTTTTTCTGCCTACAGTTGTTACCCTCGGCCTGTCATGCAATAAATATCTGGCAACCCTGCACCGCGGGATTCGCCAGCCAAACCAGACAGGGGCGCTAGTCTGGGGACATAACCCGGCAGTTTCACCCACAGGTACCGCCAGAATGGAAATGACATCCTCTGCCGTGCTTTCTCCACGCGCACATCAGAGGGACGGGGCGATGCCCAACGGCAACACCCGGCAGGCAGATTGAGCCGGGTTCTGCAACCTCCCAAGGACACCACTGCCCCCTTGATTGTATCCCAAAAGAGAAGAAAAAGATCCGACTACTATTTTGTAGACCTTCCGCGTCGCTGCAGAACTACCGGATACAATACGAGCCCCTTCCGCCCATGTCTTGGCATGGCCAGGTTTGCCGGTGCTGAATCCGAGCCAAAATATAGCCAGCAGGAGCGATGCACGCAGCAATGTTGTCCGCAATGCTCGCCGACACATGTGGTATGTCGTGACGCCTGCAGACGAGTCTTCTGCATGGAGCACGACAGGCTTGTTCTCCTGCCTCGCCTCATCTGGGTACATCCATGGCTATCCCTTTTTGCTCTCTGTACCGGACTATTTTGTCTGCACCCGCAATTTGGGCTTCCGACATAGTTAGTGCGTGATCAGTTTCGTGATGTCACACCGAAACGTTCTCAGCGATGTTTGATGGGCGGGTGCACGAGCGCAATTCGCAGCAGCGAAAGAGCTAGAAGCTAGAAAGCGTAGGTCAGAACCTCGCGGCTATACTGATTTAAGCAGGCGAAAACAATTTGGCGGTACATGTGATTTGAAAAGGAATGTTATTCAAGTTCACGCGACTACGGGAGTAGTTCGGTTTTCTACAGCAGGGAGCCAGACTCGATGTGGGTCTCGTGCGACTTGTGGCCATGCCCAGTAAGCATACTAAGTGCTGGGACTAGGGGGCGCGGGAGTCCAAAGTGTACCATTCATGAGATGGTGCAGTATACTCGTATCGCCAAGACAGTTAAGGAGTGGAACCTGCACCTCTTTTAATATGCTTTTGCGAAGCTTGCATGGAAAAGCTGTATCCAGGTGTCCTTTGTTTTCCGCGGCAAGGGAGGCCTAGCTGGATTGCTGTCATCCTGTCGGACCGAACCCGCTATTAGTGTGAACTCGTTCAGATCCACCTTTCTTTCAAGAACTGAATCCAATGGTGTTTCAGTAAGCATCGTAGTTGTAGAAAGAGGGACGGAACCGGCTACCAATGTGAGTAAGTCTGACTGCAGTAAGGTCGTGAATGTCGGGAATGCGGCCATAAAACTGCTGCAAAGGTCAGTACAGGACAAGATCCAGCACTGCAGTTGTCCTCAGTTCATCAAGCTGCGGGGAAGAAACTGTTTATGGGACCAATATCTTCTTCGTGCAGGAGTAAAAGTCGAGTGTCAGTGTCAGTACTATTTTGGCTTCGGAAAAGCGCGATGTTTACCATTCTCGAGGGAGCAGCCTCGCAGGGGTGCAGTGAGAAGGAATCTATTACACTAAATACACTAGGCTCATCATTGCTGGTCCGTGCCTCGATCGTAGCACAGCGGAGGCGTGAGGGCACAACTACTTCAGTTTGAGCGGCCGGGAGGGTGTCGAGTGCTGGATCGGATAGATGGTCTTGTAAAAGTCTGTTACTCTCTGTCTCTGGTTCGAGTCATACTTCCACGCAAGATTGGCACCGTCCATAATAGTGAGAAGACCGGGGCACTAGTCTTTATCTTAGTGCGTCCGATCTCGTATTTGGCCGAGCGGAAGAAGCTTGCGGGTCTTGGACCTGACCACGTGATGGGTTTCGGCGTTTGGAAACACAAAGGCTCCAGACTTCATGACGCATCCGTCGCGATTATGAGAAGCAGACAAAGTCCAGCGGCCCACCCGTCATACTTTTGAGCTAGATACCCGAATGTCTCAGTACTGAGCATAAACTGATGGGGGGCGGGTATACTGCTGTCGCGTAGTAATCTTTCCACCGGCACTGCGTACTTTGGAATAGCACAGAACTCTGTCCTTCGTGACATCGCAAAAAGGGGGCTCGTCCGAGAAGGCAATTTTTAGCGTGGTCGCCCATTTGTAGCAAAAAGCTATCTTGCACCGCAGAGTTCAGTAAATATTGGTGTACACTATTACCAGGTCATTTTTTGGTGACCCATGCAGCTGGTACGGCGATTTGCGCAGTATCCTAACGGCGGACACGTCATTTCAGGTACCTGTGTGACGTATAACGATTTACAGGCGGCCTCACGCCTGTATATGTACTGGGGGCGCACCATACTATTTTCTCCTTTGCCACCAATTGCCTCCCATTATCGTGACGGCTAGTACGCGCACCACTCGCTACCTGCGGCTCAATAGAACTGATCAATACGTTCGGGAGCGATGAACTCCACTAGCTTCCGGGGTTATGCCGATCTTTCGCATAAAGAGAGGAAGCAAAACAATCTCCGCTGGCTTGTAGGACGGTACGCTCACTATTCCAAATCTTCTACACGGATCATCAATGTCCTGACGTAAAGTACAATGGATTTCACGATGGCTGCTCGACACCATCAGTCCGGTGTATGCAAAAAAAACAGGTTCAATTTGTTGCGAGGCTCGAACGAGGACTTCCTAAACTCTACCATGCGTCGGTGTATTTCAGCCTGCTCCGGGCCTCAGGTAGTCGACAATCAAGAATACGTGGATGAAATCGTGGATATGACACTGCATGATTGACAACGAGTGATTACTAACTGTAGCCAATACTTGAGATATACAGTCTTGTCGGCGTGTCAGCACACGCGAACTGGGCATGATTTCACACGAGCCAGCTTACTTTCCATGCTACAGGGCCAACCATTCTTTGGAAGCCAAACGAATAAGACTAGCGAGCGTTTCACAGCATACTTGCTGTAACCTTTCTATAAGTAACTCCTGCAGGACGCTAAGCCCAGCCTCCCTTTCAAAAGAAGGTCGTAGAGGTTTGAGAGAAAGAGTGGAAACAAAATATTGCGAGACGTACCGGGAAACAAAAGGTTGTGAAAGAGTACTCATGAGTGTGAACACACGTATTAAGCCGTGCATAAAGTATCGTTGGTAACAGAAGAAGGGATTTTCTCATGTGCAAATGTATGTGCAGCTCTATACTGGGTTTCGGCGCCGGTCTTCTACAGGCATCTCCTCTTGTGTTTGCGTACGAACATAACCCAATCGCTCTCCCTACTGGCGACCCACAATTGCAAATCTGCAATACTGGTCAAACCTCTATGCATTGCCAGAGCACCCTCATAAGTCGCCAATTCTTGTGGGGGTCTCTTCTTGCGACCGAGGTCAATTCTACCCCCGCGGCCTGTTCGCAGCGTACTCGTAGAAGGCACTCCTTGCACTCGCGTCTAGATTTCAAGCTTATTTTACAGGACGCCGTAGAGAGGCTTCTTTGTATGCATTCCAGGTCCTGTTGACTATCTGCTGGAACGGCAGTCCAACCGTCAAGGTTGTTGGGACCGCAAGAATCTCTAGAACCACCACTAGGCTGCATTACCAATCTCATCACGTCTGAGCCCGTAACTTGAGACATGTCCTCGTTGTTCGCGCGGTGCGACCCCTCTGTTGTTCCATTACTGGTAACACCGACAGGAGCCAGCTCGCTACCCGAGAGATGCGGTAGCCCCCCCCCCCAAGCGGGAAATACTTGTTCTGGGACGAGCTTTCCTTCTCGCATGACGTACACATGGTGCCGTCGCGTTTCCTCGTCCTTAGCGCGGTCCTTGTATCCAGCCCCGGCATTCTTAGGAAGCTGGAATCCGAGGAACATAGAGTAGGGCGGTACAAAGATATCCTTTAAAGACGATAAGGACACCGTCGCCAATGCTTCTTTTCCTCCCTGTATTCAGCCACATACTAATAATCACACCTTTTCAAAGCAAAGGCTGCCGGTCCGTTCCCAAATACAGTAAAATCCAGAATGTTTCCTGCCAACATTTCGTCGAAGAGATCCTGGGACGCATATAGCGAGTACTACTTCAAATCCATGGAGAGCTGAACACCGGTCTTAGGCATGAATACCATTCTCCAGGATAACTTTCGCAGGCTGTTGTAGTGAGAACACTGACCGTGCCACCTCTCGGAAACGAAGATGTTTGTCGCCAGGCCGAAACGCCTCACCCACTACTCTGAAACGCCGCCGAGGTCTACACCGAGTGAAGTAGTTAACCCGGTGACCAAGGCACCACAGTGCTGCTGAAACTTGTCCAAGCCGAGCTACCTGACCAAAACCGCGTCAGCAAAGGTGATACTTTCCAGATTACTAATGCCGAGAGGACTCACATTTCTGGGCGATTCCGTGCTTCCGTCAGAAAATATGGTCCAAACATCAATGCCGTTCGACTTGGTCCTGTGCAGGGACACTAAATGCAGCCAGTTCTTGAATACAACAGCTTCAGCCTGATGAGACAGCAGCGATTTGGTTTCGTACTCCTGCGTGCTGACGAGGAAAAACACAGGCGAACTACAAGGACGGCCCCGATTCTTTCTCTCCTACGAGTGCATTACCGTGAGACACTGGAACCCACTTGCAAAGACTTCGTTCAAAACGTGGATTGTACGGTACCAACAGACGCTGCTGATGACACGCTGCAGTGTGTTTTCCCGCCGTGATTCTTACATGGGCGTGTAAATCGCCCAGGCGATCACGTCCCACTCCCGAAGATGCAGCTATGAGAGGGTAAAGCTCCTTTCTCTCTCTGCTATGACATGTGCGAGGCCTCTCCTCTCATTTGGGCAGCGCAAATGATGCCGTTAAAGTTCCACACCCCCCGCCCTTTACCCCTCGGCTCGACTAGCTGTACCATCAGTTGGACATCAATAGAGCCTACAGAGACTCCAAAGCAGGACGTCTCCAACGTGACCTCTCCATTCAAATAGACACGCCATTCTCACCGTACTGCAATCAAAAACAAGAAAGATACAATCTGTCTAGTACACCCACGACATGGAGGTATGATCTCATTTCCTCCCTCCTTGTCATGAGCAGACAGCTGCTCACCCTTTGCTCCAACAAGAATGGGTAGGGTGCGCTCTTCAACCATTCCCGAAATGATTGACAGATTAGGGGCGCCGACGCCAAACTCTTGCGTTTCCTCGCCTCAGTCCCAGGATATATTGAAGCAGTCGGCGATACTGCCAAGTATACTCGAGGTGTTATTCGAAAACTACGTCATCCTTACCTCTGAATAGAACTTGTTTGCAGCACATATGTTCACTACGCTTTTTGCTACTTGAGCAGCTACTGCTACGAAGCCCCCGCCATTCTCGTCGCCATACATTTCTAGAATTTCTTTCTCGAGCTTAGATAACAGTCCCTGGGTCGACAAACCATACCCACACAACTGCCGAGGAGTGATGGGCCATAAAACGTTGCTAGTTGGGACTAGCATCCGCGCAGTCACCACCGGTACGTACTCGGGGTGCATCGTAAGGTAAAAAGGCTGAAGCTGGTCTCCCTGGTCCACAGAGTGCTACAAAAAGGATACCACTGCTACCTACAAGGCGTCCGGGGGTGCCAATAGCTTGATGGAATGACACGCGGACGTCTCGTCCAGCCTAGCCTGGTACCTTCGAAACACCTCCTGAGGATTTCTCCCCAGACAGTTTCGAAACAGTACGTCATTTTTCGAAAGATCGCACACCTCAATCAGGACATAGTAATCCCCGAAGGCAGCATACCCGCCCTTGCTAGGTTGATACCATCAGAATTCTGAAGTTTCTACGCCCGCTTCTGTGGTCAGCATATTCGCTCGCGATTGGAGTACCGGAGAGAAGTGCTCCTCCCGATCGGTGTCCTGGACAGAAGTGTCTTTCTGCACGATTATGAACAAATATCCAATGCACTCGAAATGCTCATTTTTATCGTCTTTTGTCTGCACACTTATCGTGTTAGAAGTTGCTCCCTCACCCCTCCACATAGAGGCTTACGTAGTGAAACAGCCTCCTCGCACTCGTGGCGGGATTTGGTGTTGAGAATTAAGAGTGAACACTCTGTGTAGCACTACCACAGACCATTGTTATGGGAGTATCCGAGCGCCTAGAGTAGTACTCTGAACTGTACGTTAGTAGCGCTGGTAGGGATCGACTGTCGGATGACCAGCCTTCCAAAACGAAACGTCGCTACTTGCGACGATGTCGAGTGGGAGATCTCAACGGGAAATGGAAAACTTCCGGGAAGCGGGTAGTACCCGGACAATAACAACTGCGAAGAAGTAGCACTCCACATAGTGGGATAGCAATAATGCGGTGGCTGAGGTCAAGCGGCGGGCAGGATCCACAAGAACAAAAAGTATCTGGGAGAAGGGAATCCCTCTGGTTACGCGATCCGAACGGTCGTAGATATGCATATCCTCGTTGATGGCGTTGTTTGCAACGCCCTGGGTACGGGCCTATACTGAGTGTTTAGAGTCTTTGGCGAATATTGCAGGAAATTGCATCCCAGATGAAGATCATACAGAGAATCACTTTTCCGAGGGAACCGTGGGGCACCACAAACAGCTAGAGGAGTACCAAACACCACCTTCCCGGACCCATATTGTACACGCAGACTTAGCGTCGCCATTCATACATATGCCTAGCCCTTCGACGGCAACTAGCCCAGGCCGACCAGTCACGATTATATCTAAACATTATCGCGGAAATAGCAAACTACCAGGCCACATGGCAGGGCATGACAAGTACATAAATTAACGGAAATTGAAGTCATACATGAACTACTATGCACACGTATGCAGAAGAGGTTAGCACCATGCTCCGTGCAGAACTGCGCGCCAGCGGACTTGTGGCTTATACTGTGGGTCATTGGCCACGTTACCAGTATGCACCACAAAAGGTCGAGACAATAGCGCTGTGGACCGAGTCCCACTCGAAGAGCCAGTGCTTCACAGAGTTCCCAAGGTGGAGCTCTGCACGGGACATTCCGACTGAATCCGTCCCCTCATCGTAGAAAGAATGTGTACAGGACTCTTGCCGACCGGCGAAAAGACTCGCTGGTGTTGGCATGACACCGTCCATGCCGCCCGCAAAAAAAATCCTCGACGATGACTGGCTCAGTACAACTCGTCTGGGCCCTCACATGATCAGATCTGGCCTTCTTCAGAGCAGCTGTTGCTGGGGGTGCTGCTACCGAACCTGCTTCTCGGCGGTCTTCTCGACACCAATGTGCTTATTCGCCACGTGTGTCACTTGTTTGCATGTCTAACCATGCCCGGTTGCAGCGCGCGGTGTGGCCTGCTCGGCACCCTCAGAAACCCAACAAGCCAAACGTGCAATCATACTCTTCTCCTTGACGTCGTTCCAGTTGGCGTATACTCGTGTGAGCTTTGGGAGCATCTGTGTAGTCGCCAGTTGCATCTCGAAATGCTCCGTCCGGGGTTTGCATAACTTCTCCTTGTAGTACCGGAGCATGGTCTCGAGTCCATCGATGTCTTACTTGTACTCCATGACCTCCTTTATCCGTTCGGCAGTCTTCCCTTGAATGTCATCGATCTGCTCACGCGAGACCGGTTGGTGATGAGAAGCAAAGCGAGACTTACGCCTCTTCTACGAGAGCAAGGGTGGAGGCAGAGGGGAAGTGGGTCGCGCACACAAGGAGGCTGGAGTACGCAGGGCCGCAGCATGAGGCTCTTCTGCTGCATATGCGATGCGCAACTACACATGGAATACAATTCCATGCAGGCGATATTGCGGTGCGGGCAGACTTCCAGCCCACACATGTATGCTAGCTGTGCTTAATCTGAGACCGTAACTCGAGTAGGAGCGACCAGTGCTACGTGGGGATCCACTACCCGTTCAGGCCTGCTTCTCGGGTGCGCCTGAATTGTATTGCCCAGGCTCTCGAATGGGGCCATACAGATAGCAGGATTGGAGACATTGTCGTCCTCTTGCTACTGTGTGTGGATGCCTTTGCGATTGTATGGCTTCAGGGCAGCCCCCGTGTGCTTCCTGGCGGGCAAAGCCTTCAATGCAGCGTCCCTTGACACCGAGGAAAGAAGCGATTGGCGTCCGGTGACAAATGCAAGTCGCGGAACTACGCTCTAGCTCTCCTTGTCTGCGCAGTCCAATCCTTACGCGTCACCTGTAGTAGGGCCCCTCCGAAATCAGAGGTACGGTGAAGATGACTGCCGACGTGGGAGGTAACACAACTGTAAATGGCAGGACTGCAACCATAGGGTAAGCGCCGTCGTGGGCAATCCGGAGAGTACCGAGTTGGTACACTGCGGGACTGTCACCAATGACAGGGTTGAAGATGTGCGTATGTCAATTTACACCACGTGACGCAGTTACAAAGATCGGAATAGCGAGCGACACACATCTCTTCATGTATGTGAGCCGGAGCATACCTCCACCCATGTCTTCGGTGATAGCCCCTCACTCTTCAGTTTTGTCGTGTTTCAAAATGTATTTTTCTTGCAGAGTCCGCTCACTACCACACGTTCGTTTACGAGCAATATCAGAGCTTAGCCCAAGTATCTCCCTGCGGCACTTTCCTGTTCTGCTCGCGGAAACCGCTTTTTACGCACGCATGTAGTTTCTTTGATTGTTTCTCGGCAAGCAGTTTGGTAAAACCCTACTCTCTACATAGCAGCCAAGTCTGTCTCCATTATTCAGGAACGACTCCTCGGGTCTTGGAATCACACCCGTCGCACGGATAGCAACAATATTGGGTGAGGGCAAAGCTCTTTTCATGCAGTCCGAAGGATCCCTATAGAACTCCAAATTCACTTCTCGTGCTCTGAGAGTGCCGCTGTTTCGCTTGCCCTCATCCGCAGAAAAGTCCCTAGCGCTGTTCGCAAGTCGAGCGCCACAACGTGGAGCCGCTACAGCGCACACAATGTCCTTCGAGTCTTCACGGGACCGCACTCGCCTGTGCAGCAGAAAGGTCGTCGTCTGGACTCATTCTTTCTGTAGCCCTAGACCTTCACCTCCTAAGTCTTCACCTTCAGCCTTCCACGCTGATGCAATTATGCGTACAATAGTGTCCCGTAGAACTCCAGGAGCGTCCCCCATTTTGCGAACTCCCAGTTTCCAAACACTCCAAGTTGCATACCTTAGAATCCCACTATTGACGGACGCACCACCACGCCGTCTACCCTCACTTCGACTGCCAATTATTTTCACCTGACTGGATACTGCGTATCCAGTAGGGTGCAGTACCTTTCTGACTAGTTCTCGACCCACGGCCGTAAGTACCACAGGAAAGGCACGAGACCCCTGGCATAGTTTCTAATCGATCGGGCTATGTAGTCTGATAGACCTTGATACAGTGCACATCCGATGGGAACATCGCCCGAGCCGTTTTGACCGCTCGCATACACGTTTCCTGCTATCCCGGAAAAGTACACGAGTGCATGCTCTGAGAGGCATGGGGAGTCACCGATGCTGCACGAGGTGCTTCCCACAATCTCGCATTGAGCCTGCACCAAACTGAGTAGAGCTGGGTTAGCACGGTGTTCTTCCTTGATGCACCCCACGGAGCGGCGATATATTGGAGGCCCAAAGTATGATTTTGCAGCCGTCCAGATATTGCTGATGGAGCCCATCATAAAGCCTACATGTGTAGTGGACCGCAACACGAGCTTGCCTAGGTGCTTTATGGCGTTCTTGTCAAGTCGGGGCACCTTCAGACGATTCCTTTTCATCTATTCATACAACTATCTAGCTCCACTCGAAGCGCTGGACTACTTTCATTTAATTTATCTATATTGCGAATGCAGACTGAACGGAACCTCAATTTTGGTAGCATAGCTCGGCGACCTGCAGGGGAGGCAGTAACTTCCTTTCGGATAAGTGAGCAGCCCATTGCATTCCCAAGAGGTGTCCATATCCTTCATACGCAGGTTTTAAGATCAACGAGCTCGAGTTCGGACATTTCAGATCCGTTGGGCATCCACGTTCAGCACGAGGTCCCTCCGCAGTCTCTTGTTTAATCGACTTGCCGCGATGCTGCCCTCATCGTACACTTTTCTGCTGTTACATTTCAGCTACAGTACCTACATTGCAAGATGCGGACCGGTACAAAAGATGAGCTGATGCATTTTTACGGCGAGCACCACGCCACATGTTGGGATAGGGACATCGATGTCGATCTACGTAAAATCTCCATTTCCAAAATCGTCCGAACATCGCTTGATTCCGTTTTTACACGGCGGCTGCGTCAACCGAAGCTGAAACTTATGGCTGGAACACTGATCGAAATTATCAACGTGGCCGTCAACGGGGCCATACGAGCCGCAGCTGTGCACATAATAGCGCGAAACAATGACGCAAGCAGCTGCACCAGAGAGTTGGTAAAAAAACCTTCCTCTGGGAGCCAGTTCCGTACTATCTTCTGAGGCGGTGGCGACGAAATAACAAGCCCGGATAGTTCTTGTAAGCGATGGAAGCAGTCCTCCGGCTGCAGAATGAATGGGTCCACAGTGAACTGGAAAGCCTCACTAGCGTCCCTTGCATGACTGGGAGCCAACGATTTCGTCTCTTCGTTTTTGGTAGCATGCTGGTCCAGCCTGTGCTCCTTTTTTAGACGGAAAAACACAGAGCGAGTATGCCGGACGTATGGCCGCTCACTCCGCGTGACGCTCGATCCCGTCACCCGACGACGACGACGCCGTCCTATCTCTTCAGAATCAACATCCGACAAACTGATGTCGACGTTAGTGACCTATTCCTATGCGTCATCATCTTGAGATGATTGAGCCTGAATTCCCACGGCCTCCGGAATATCTCCACTCAGGTTCCCAAGGGTCCTTATGAAGTGGTCCTCGCGTGACCCGAACTGGTGTAGAGAAGGCCAGTCGGTGCGGGGCATAACAATGTATGACTTTCTGTTCGTAAGAGTGCCTTGCGATGTGGACCACGCCGAGCTCGGGAACACCTACTTTCCCCATCAGTCGCAGCAGTACGACTCCATGCGAGCGCACTACTTATGTTTTTCTCTAGGTTTCCCATCCCAATACCTCGGATCTTGGTGCCCTTCGCTATGGGTTCAACGTGATCAGAGTGTGTCAAGAATGCCACAAAATATTGAACACACGGACAAAACAGAAAGTAGGATCCGAATAGCACGTCCCAGTCCATAGCCCCAACTGGCTTCACAGCTTCGTCCATGTCCCAGCTAGTATTCGCAGAGCACACGCGAGACCGTTGCTGCTTTGACTTGCCTTTTCTGAATCGGGAACGAGTTCGCTGCCGCGTTTCAATCGGCACGAGTTAATCTTGTGAAGGTTATTGAAGGGCTCGAGGGTTCTCGGGGGATCAACTGGAAGGGTTGCAGGAACAACTATCTATCGAGCCATGTCGACCTCAAACAGGATGAGTTTCATGCCGTCACTTCCTGATATTGAGTAGATTTTCTGAATCACAGACTCAGCATTGATCTCCGCAGTCCTCATGTCCTTTCGCGTCAGCGTGAGGCTTGATAGACCTACTCGCGAATTTTGCTTGCTCTGGTTACTGCCCAGCTCGCAACAGACCGTATTATCGCTCTTGTCAGGATCACAAAAGACGCTGCCAGGACTGCGTTGATGCCTCTCCACTGCGGTGGTATCCCAGATTGCCATCGAAGACTCGCTGTCTGCGGCGACGACGAAGCGCGCGAAAGCCGACATGTCGAGCTCCACAAGGTCAAACATCGTACTTACATCTGATGAGGAGACCGCGACTCTGAGCGCTGAAAGGCACCCGCTGGGTGTCTCGGGTAACCTTATCTCAGATGCTGGAATTATTCCAGAGTGATCGGGAGGAAAGGAGTAACAGAAACTAAGGAATGATAGAAGTGCAAAGAGGGGGATGCAGTACGTCGCAGGCAGTGAAAAGGAGATCGGGTCGACGAAAGCCATAAGATCACAGCAGAGGACTGCAAGAGCAAAGAGGATGAGACCACGTTGACACAGATCGGTCACGAAAGTGTTACGTGTCATTGTGTCAGAGCGGAGGTGTCGCTCTGCTATTGGCGGCAGCAAGGACAGCGAACTTGATCGGCGTACATTCACGGCCGGCTACAGTTGTACGTTGAAAGAACAGCTGCGACCTGCGTCGCCCACGTTAAGAAAATCGGAAAAGTAACTTACTTTATCTTCGGATAATGGAGGTCTGACTATTGACTGCAGCAGCTGTCATGTCTCGCTAAAGTTCGTCAACAGATGATTATGGTACTTGAGGTCTACGTCTGTCAATCTATATACTCATGTGCTCGCCCGTGAGTAGATCCCGACCTTTGCTTTTAGTGACACCGCCTGCGGCCAGAATTTCATACATTTCTCGAACGTTGAGTTTTACTATTGGAACTGCCGCAAATTTGCGTATTTCTGCGTGCTACGTTGCTTGCGGCTGACCATACCCACGCAACGTTCCGTTGCGCTCTTCTCCCTGTCCCTCTTCTGCTACGACTTCCGAGTTTCCGAGTTTCGATCTTCTCCCGCCACCAGTTTATCTTCCCTTGCACGCAGACTCTTCGTCGCTATTACCACTTTCCAATCCATACTTGTGCACTTTTCGAGTCCTATCGGTCGCTTTCTCGTGCAAATCCCGTTCTTCTAAAACGACCGACGAAGTTCCCGTAATGGCACCCACTCATGACTCGCTACTGTCGGTCAGCGGTTCATAAACCCGGCCAGAGTTAGAGTCATAGCCGCACCTGGCGCAAGGATCGGAAGATTTCGAGCTCGAAGCGGGGGCGCAATTAGTAGAATCGGAATGGCTGCGCATGACACGCATGTGTCGCGACGCCCCAAACCAGGTCCTACCTTCGTCAGATTACTATGTACGGTCCAAAAGATCGGGCTAGAAGAATCTCGAGGTGGGTGCCGTGGAGACGCAGGCGCAGGTTTTGTGATGTCGGACTTTCTCGAGGGCCGAGTGCAAGTGTATCGAGATCTACCTCCTTCTGACACGGGCCATAGAAGCACAGTCCGTTCATCGCGAGAGAATAGATGCTACCGCCGACGATCTCCTTGTCAGCATTGTTTAGCGCGGCTAAAAGTACAATTTTTGCGTCATATCAGCCACGATGCAAATCTGCGACAATCCTACGCTACTGAATAGCTCTGAGAGCGACATCGAGGTAGATGCATTGCTGTGCGGTGGTATCGCGAGAGCTCTCTCGAATGGCTTTTACCGCCACCAAGCCGTCCTTAGTTTCAAAAAAGAAAACGACAGTACGACGCTGGATCGAGAGTGCTTCTACGCGCCTTGGTCGCCTCAAGGGTGCATGCGACACGAGGGGTATGGAAATCATCTCCGATGCGTCCCGGCAGAACACCTTCTATGGTTTGTCCTGTTTCGTCCAGTCTTTCTTCTACTACGTCATCAGAATCCCCACGTTCAAACAGGATCTCATCGTTTTCAACCGCGTGAACCTGTTGGTATTGACTCGGAAGATAACGTGGGAAACCGTGTCCAGGGCTATGCAACTGCTGACATTGGGGCTGTACTCATACTGCCGTTCCGTACACGTGGCCAGGATCTTCCTTCGACCCGTAGACTCTCGTAAAGTGCCGAACGACCCGACTCTCCACAACTCAACCTCGAAGAAACTTGGTATTGCGGACATCGATAACATGAAACCTTCCTACAAGAGCCTCAAATTTGTTGCTTCGTTCACCATTCCCGCTTCGCGATTCGTCAACAACCAGGGCGGCGACAAAAATCTTTTACCTGCAGGGTTCAGACTAGTGCGCACGCAAGTATTTCCAAGAACAGCGAGACTTTTCCGAGAGGTATGGGAAGCCGAAGGGTCTGAGTTGAGACGACTCTCCAGTGACTAAGCCTGCGGAGCCTTAGTTCCTCCGAGTCCCTGTGGAAGAACTGTACTTCATCTATATGCACGTCTTGTCAACGAGATAGAAGAACTCTCGAGAAGACCCAGAAAAGTGCAACAAGTCCCACGCTACACACTCCATGACCAAGCTATTTGAGAAATTTGCTCTTGTGCTCTGGAGGAACACCTCCATAACCTACGTAATGAACCTAGCTGCTGTACCTTCCACAGGCAGCTCTGTCCGACGCGCTCCTGCTTTTCGTAAGACGGCGAACAATCCTTAACTCCCCCCATGGCAATCTCTAGCAGCGCTGCCCATCGAAACAGAGCTCCGCAAGGAGAGCCTGACTGCATGCTTGTCACGGCCAACGCATCAACTTGGGGATGTCGAGCAGCCTGAGACCTCCACCAAAGTCAACAAAACGGCAGTTTAGTCGAGACGGGAAATCGTGGAGAAGTCTTCAGTAGAAAAGGAGGACATGGAGAAACTCGAGAAAACTATGCCGGCCCGAAACGAGACAGATGAATGCCAAGGTGCCCCACAGATGTTCGTCGGTAAAATTCAAAAGCAAACGCCGATTCGTTCTGACGGCATCAACCCGGCGGTTGGCGACAACGGTGAGTGATGGGACTCACTTCCGAACGCCGACACTCCATATCGCAGCAAAGATAAGGTGCGAATATTCATACGGTAGGACAAGAATCCCTCGTCCTAGCGGCTTTCAATCCACATTTCCGTCGGGCACCGAGCGCACTCGTAACTCACGGTCGAGGATGTCCCGGCGATGCATCATTTTCGGTTCTTTATGCTTACTGACGTGCATTATAGACAGCTTGACGGTAAGGACTTCGGTCTCGACATTTGGAAGTCTGTCGAAGCGTAGACCTCCATGTGGAGCAATCTTGCGGACGGGGATGGGGACTGTGGTATTATGCATGCGTAGTTCGAGAAGCGACAAACTGACCGTCAGCACCTCGGCTATGTGACCTCGAAGAATATTAATGGGCTTAGCAGCGTTCCACGTAGAACCGTAAAGCCTCTCACGTTTTCACCAAGGCAAGATCCCTCTCTAAGTCAGAGGCTAATTTCCTTTTTGACGAGCACGCTCGACGGAGTGAACCCATTCCGACAAAGACAGATCGAATGCTGAGGAACCCCATCGTGCGCCAAGGGGAAGATCAAGGTGCGTGAGGAAAGCGTGCGATTAGACCTGTGCGGTATTCCAGTCCACAGAGCTTGCTGATGGACGCGCAAGATGCGAGAGGGAGTGGGTGTGTGCCTCGAGAAAACTCGCACAGCCGGATACGTGGGTGGGCTAGCTTACCATCTCCGCCGGACCAAGAAGGGTATGTACGAGAAAGGCGTTCATAACTATGATTCGGGGTCCTCTCCACTTCATGAGGAGGGACTACTCCCGATATACGTCACAGAATTCCTTCAACGAGATAGTTACACTAGATATGCAGCGCTTCATTGAAAATATGAGGAGAGTAGTGGCCATCGCGTGGTAGCTGTACAACTCTATTCGTGTTTGTTTGCATACGGGAAGGAAAGGAAATAGATCGCGGCAGCGTCGTTCTTGAAGGTGGAGAGAGTCCCTGTACCGCCCTACTCTGTGTCCATCGGACTCCAGCGTCCCAAGTACGCCGTGGCTGGATACGAAGACCTTATGACGGACGCGCGATCAATACGGTATCATATGAAATTCATGTCGGAAGGCATGCTTCTGCCAGATCTGGAGATCTACGCACCACGAGCACTATCGTAGCCGTCTTCCAGCGAACTGGCTGCTGTCCCTGTTGCCAGTAATGAAACAGCGAAGGAGTCGGAGAGTACAAAGAAAGAGAGCGACTCTGGGTCTACAACCTCTGACGCGGACGGGAGTGGTACAGCAGCTAAGGTCACTTCTACAGATACTTTTATCGGCTCCCACGAGACTGAGAATTTGACGGCCTTTCCGGCAAGTAGCGGAGAGTATTTGCAATGTGTACGAAGAAGTCTCTGTATAGCGCCCATAAAGTAAGCCTTACACACTATATGCGTGTGCAAGAGGTGGTTTCCGCGAGTACTCTATGAGCACGCCGCCCCAGTAAATATACGGTCAGTCACGAGAATGGTCCCTCAGAAGAGTGCGTGATGTACGGCAGTGTCAGAGCAGAATACGGAGGTTTGAAAAGTACCGACAACTTCGACTTGCGGAGTGTCACTAAGCAGAGCGATTGAGATTTGCTCGTGTGCGAACATATGAGCAGATGTATATTTCGAAATTGAACCTGGGACACAAGTGCCATGTCCTCATGAAATCCTCCCAGAGAAAATCGCTACCGCTATTCCCAGCGGCGTCCGCCACGCTTACGTATTGATTTGTTGATACTCGTGAATATACCTCCATAAGCTTTCCTTACTGTTGCCTCCCGCGACGCTCGCCTTCTACGCTTGGTATCATACCTATAAGGCCTTTTCGGGACACGAACTCTGCACCTACCGTCCAACGGAAGTCACTGCTAGTACGATTTCGACGAGGGTGAAGTGAAGTGCCTGCTTGTCCTATACGTTTGCCCATCGAAGGACGGATGCCCTTGCAGCAGGAAAAAAATCCTGACCCGTGTGACATAGTGCTGACTTCACATGTTGAGACACATCGATTGGATTCTTCGTCTCAGAACTTGGCTGCAGGCTGCAATCCTTCGTCCTCAATCACGCAGTGTCGAATATCTGATTTCCTGCAAGTACTGTCAATCGTTCACCAGCAGAGGCCGAATGCCGGCCCTACTACGCCCATGCATGGTAGAGGCCAGAATGACCGGGTGTAACCCTCACAATGCGGTAAACCTACTGCTTTTGGCAAGAACCGGAATGATGCTGTCAACCGGCCTTCGCTAAATCCTTCATATCTTACGACGGGTCATAGATGGTTCTTCTCTCGGTTCGAGAATAGCGAGAATACTATTCCGGAAATTAGCGCAGAGTGTTTCACTTCTTCTCTTGCCTTGCATTTTTAGAGCTATTCAGAGTAGACTAGGGCACCTCAATCACTGAACATATTGCTCAGTATCCTAGAGCCTTAGATGGTGGATGAGACACGTACTACTCGTCAGCGAGGAGGAGTGCAGCTCGTGGTAATGAAAGTAGTAGTAAGGAAGGTCCGAGGTACACTTATCCGCGCGAGGCATGCTATAAGACATTGCATGCCCCTGGGGCACGGCAGACGAGGAGCAGAACTGCGTTGTAGTGAAATAATCGCAGTAAAACCTGGATATCCTACTAGGAACTGGACTGCGACATGTTAATGCGGACATCTGTTCCACGGGGCAGCTATATATATGTATGTTTGGAGGTCCACGTCGATGGGAAACATGTTTGTACTGGACGAACTCCACTGTTTTGGTTGCCATGCGGTTCAGCCATCGATGGCATTCCGGAAAGTAAGGCACGCATGGGAAGTCTCCTGCAATACTGCGTCCAAGGGATTTCTGTCTGCATTTTCAGAACTAGCAACACTTCTGGAGGAATCCTGCGGTATCGCTTTCGGGCACATGCTCTACGGGCTCCGAAATGTCTCCACTGGGCAAGATCCCATACAAGAACCCCTTCAAGAGGAACACAGCCCGTTTGTCGAAGCGTTTTTTGATGACTTTGCCTATCGAACCTTTTTCAGGAAGTAGCGCAGGGTCCGAAGTAGAGTTTTCTACCACCTTTGGCGCCGCCAATATATTCTAAGCAAGTTTTTGGCCTGTTAGTTGCTCCTGCTCACAAGGCGGCTCCCTACATCTCCATGAACACGGTTTTTAGAATACCTTGCATTGTAGGAGTGTCATGCGCAGGAGTCTGTGCGAGTAAAAAAACTCGTCGAAGGTCGATCTTGTCGGTACTGCAGGTAACAGTTTTCTTCGTAAGGTCGGGGTCTTGATGGCAATCATTGCACTTGGCTGTGCCATTGGAGCTGCAGCGCAGGTCCATGTGTGTGCTGGATGCGTCTGGCCCATCCTGGTCAGGACTTTCGGTCATGCGTGCTGCTGAGAACTAGCCGTGTTCTTGTTCCTCGTGATAATGTGACTTGCTGCGTTGGGCAGATGTGGCGAGAGACATGAACAGATGCGCGACACCCGCTCACGCGTTCGCCTCTCTTCGTTCATGTCAGTGATCTCGTCGATGATCACCAACGTAAAAGGACACCCGCGACTGGGGCTAGCATATGCTGTGACTGCTCCGTGGAGACGAAGAATTCTTCCGTCATAGAACTAATGATCCGACTTAAATAGGTTTTCCATCCGGGAAAAGACGGCCGTCAAAGCTACGTTTTTACCGCCCCTTTTCTTTTCCTAGCGAAGCTTCTGAGATGTACTGGAATAACCATAGCCACAAATGCCGATCCTTCTGCGACTATGTGTCGGGCCCGCAGCCTTCTACAAGGTACCGCGCCTTCGAAAAAATACTCGGTGCGGACTTCGAAAGCACGAGTTCTAAGAGTGCGACTGTAGTGGTCCAATGAACTCGTATGTCAAATGTGTAACGTAGGGCATCGCTGGCGAGGTCCAGATCCTTAGAGTGTTCTGCATCATGGTGCCGTAGCCCGACAAGAAATTCTCTTTTAAAGCAATCCGTTTGGCCATTGCACTGGGGACGATGTATTGTGGAAAACACGTTCTCGATTCCTAGAATCTGGTATGCATTTTGAGAGAACTTCGCCGTGAACTGGGCTACGGTGTCGAGCAGTATTTTCACGAGTAAGTCGCATACGAGGACCAAACGAGTTAGAAAAACCAAATTGATTGCTGTGGCTGGTAGGGATACAAGTGGCACTGTGCACCCAAGCTTTGAAAATCGATCCGTAGTCACTGGCAGGGACCCATTTCCGCACCCAGTCCGGATCAACTCCTCGAGTATATCAATCGACACGAACTGCATAGGAGACTGCGCTGAGAACTGATTTATTTGCTTCAAAGTTTTCCTGACGAGGGCACGATGTTTCGCGCAAGATACGCACCCACATGCAAAGGAATGGCAGCGCATCTGCATCGAGGACCAGTACGAATCTCTTCGAGAACTACAATGTAGGCACCCGCCCAGAGGGCGCCCCAGGAGCTTGTTGTTATTGCTAACGCGTCGAGCTGGTCCGTCAGCGCCTCAGGACCAGAAATCAGCTTCGACTCTGAGGCTACTCGAGGGAGAATGCTTCCGGGATTCAACGACAAGTGAACCGTCAGTCTACTGCCAGGACGCTCGCAATGCTTGCCACAACGAACATCCGTCATCTCGTCTCGGAGCAGTTCCTGGGCGGAAATGGACAGAAACGGGCGGTCACAGCTGTCGCTGATGGGTGCCTCACTTAAGTCAAGGACTTGATCGGGCTCCCCTGGATCCTCAGGATGTTGTCCAGCGTGCCTGGTTGATTTCTCACCTCTAAAGCACGAAAGAGTGTTGCCTACTGGAACCGTCGCACTGCGGAATTTTGCTAGCTACAATCATGCATCAGCAGGAGTATGGTCTATGCTTTCTTTTCATTCCAAATGGGTACCGTACTCAGTAACACGAAACTTCCATCGTAGGAGGCAACCCGAGGGGTTCTTCACTTTCATCAGCCATTGTAACCCAGATCTGTCGGACTACACTACGAAGTCTGTACCTTGAAGGTACGAGTGCACTACAGTCACTGAACTCACTACTGGTAGGCACTCTTTCTCGGTGCCCGGGGAATTCTTTTGGCCGGCCTCCACCGACCTTGACCTATTCACTGCAGAATTACATCTGTTACCGCCATGGGTTCGAAATAATGCGGCGCCGACCCGGTAACTACTTGCGTATTTATCGGCTGAGTACGGCAAAGCGATCATATGGCTGGAGAGGAGTAGAGGCGTTGCTACCATCGGAATGAGCGCGTTGAATGCTGACACATGCATATCCTTAAAGACTCGAGGTTTTGGGATCATCCCTTTCGCAACAGCACTTTCGAAGGCACTGCTTGGTGTGCGTGGCTCCGCTCGAATCACCCGGCGGCTTTCCAAAGTCAGAGCATGGATCTTAAGGCTCACTGTCTTTTGAGTCGTCGCGCGTGGGTAACTGCCACGACGCGTACCATGTTAACTTGTAGAGATCCGGGATGGACAAAGTGCCCATACAATGCACGTCGTTCGAGAGGTTGTTGCACTTATCAAGGTGTAAGGATATGCCCGCATTCTACGGGAATCTCAAGATTCGCTTGACGATCGTGCCATGGCTTTCGGTGTACTTGTTGAAGACGATTTCGTCATTGGGATACACTACATACCAGGAACACGCCGATACTTCGGAGATAGCGCAGATTGTTCTTCAGAAGGTGGCAGGTGCGTTGGTGACCCGACAGTGCATAAGGTTTTACCTGGTCAAGCCCAGGTGGCACATCTAAGGGGTTCTTATCCTGATTGTTGGGATCAATACGTATCTTTCGGTAGGTTTTCTTACGAACAAGTGCTATGAACATTGAGGCATCCCATACCGAGTTGATATGCTGATCCATGCAAGGCAGTGAGTAGCTATCTGAAAGCGTGACTGCTTTAAGATGTCAATAGCAGAAAAAGAAGGCCATGGAGCCGTCCGACCTCGAACCTATCACCAGGGGCGACGCGCGGGGCAACTGAGCGGTCCGGACTACTCCATAGCCAAGTATTCTGTTCACTTGCGCTCGCTCCGCTGCGCAGGCTTTTCGATCTACCCTTCTCTGCACCGACGAAATCCATTTAGTCCCGAGTACTAGTCGCCTCTTGTGTTCGCCTATGATTATCTTCCGGAGATCCCCGTCCCACATAGGCGAGTATGTCTGGAGGAGGCTTGGAAGCCGACCGACATGGCGTAAGTGAGTGTGATCTAGATTCGTATTATTCGCTGAAACGCTACCCGCTTGAGTGGTGTGTCCAGCGGGCGATACGTACGAGAGCTTCTGCAGAGAGTACGCTGACGCATGCCGCAGATAAATTGCGGTATGTGCCGTGAAGTTCCTACGGATGGAACCGGACTACTCCTGAACGATGCCTGGAGTGTCGCCAACGCGTACGTGCGTGGAGTCCACAACCAAAGGGTGGCCGATTAATGTCGCTACGGCTTGATTACCAACCATCCGTTCGGGAACATCGCAGATGCTAGCGACCAGGATGCAGGAAAGAACCTGACTTTCTGCCTGTATTACCCCGTTGGCTGCGGACAGCTACCGTGTCTCGTCGAGAGTTTCGACTTGCTGATGAATTGCAAGTCCGCGACGGGCTGTAGGTACTGCGGCCAGCAACTACGAAGTTGGGCACAATCTCATGGTCTTTGCAGCTTTCTCCTTAAGTAAGACGCTCCCCGCCACCGTACTGTCTGGCATGTATGGTGCGAGAGGCACAGACTGCCGAGCCTTATCCCGCGACCTTCGGGTGATGGGGATCGGGGATCCGTTGGAGAGCTCTACGAGCTTCAACTTTGGCCGTGTCGCATCCGCGGAGCAGTCGCAAAAGCGTACATCTGTAACGTTAGCCGCCGCGAGCAGCTTGCTTGCGGTGAACGCGGCTACGGCCGAATGGACCCACAGGCGAACATTCGGTGATGCTATGGCTTTGAGGGCTAAAGGGCGTTGATTAGGAGCACGGATGTCGTGGAATTGACGAAAAGCCATTCTGTTCTCGCATTCAGGGTGGGGACCGAATCCCATGATGTACGTTTGGGTGGGTCTCGGTGGCTGGGACAGAGAGACAGCGTCTGAGGCAGCTGCTGTCTAGGCATATGTCCACATAAGCCTGGTAACTCCTCTAGAGTATGCCCAGAACTTGATCCAGGTGCTTCGGGCTGTAAGGACGTCACCACAAACGGCTGAGAATCATACTGATGCCTTCAGCTATCCTCTTCCTGTCCTTTCTTCGAAAGACTTTTGGGGCAAACCCGTATGGGGTTATGGACCCACTTCAAAAGCAGACTTATCGGGTCCCAGGCACGGCTGCAACTTGCAGCTGCGCCTTCCCGAACTTGGAAACATCCGGAACAAGTTTTTCGATATGCGGTCGTGGCGTGGATGCAGCACAGTCTGGTGTGCTTCTGCTCTGTCTGTTGTTTCGCATTCGATTGCTCACATACCACCGGTGCTTTTTCTCGCTGCTGTCTTTCCTCATAAATAAAATGGCAACGGTACCAATACCTTTTCGGCCCTTGTTAGAACTTTATAGTCTCTAATCACTGTGCGCCGAGCCCGTGACGCGATAATTGAGGTAGGCGACAGTTGCTCTGCTTACACCGACTATAGCAAATGGGTTAAGGAAAAAAAATTGCGTGTTGTGCTGCTCCCAACGGTCTGGTACTCTACCGGAAAGTATCCTGTGTGTTATGGCTTTCAAACCAACAAACACGGGTCCGAGAGTTGTTCCCTTCTGTGCATAGGACATGAGCAGGCTTCATGTACTGCAGCTAGTTTTTCTAGACGAATGAGATAGCCTCGCGCCGATAAGGTTTAACAGTAGACTGGCTCAACACTCCATGGTCGTCGGCAAATGCGTAGCTACTTTGTTTCCGGAGCACGTCGAAAGTATCGCTGTAGGCACGAGGCTCGTTTCGAATCAACCTTCTTCAGCTGAAAGACGGTGACTATACGATTACCACGCCGTTACAGAGTGGTCTTGCAGCTGTACGTGCACCAGTGCCATCCTTTTCGCGTCTTGAGCGCGATCCCTCACGGTGTCCACTTTTGTGGAGGCGACATGCCCCAGCCCGTGGTGCTGGGCTCGATGAACCTGTTCTCGGTACCTCTCGGCGAGAGTTTTCATACCGTTGACAAGTCCATCTGCGAACATCATACACAGCTCTTCGGGCGAATGATCGTTCCCGCAATAGGAACTGGCTTCCCCTATGAGGAAATTTAACTGCTGTGTTTTGGGAATTAAACGTGGACGTCCACCTGGTCCAGTACGAGATCTCGGAATACCCGTTGTCCACTGCAAGTAGAGCAGTTCTAGGTCTGTTAATACTAGATTCCGATTTCAACCAGGTGGGCCTCCAAGGCCGAAAGGTCCTTACAAAGACTCCGAGCTAGTGAACGCTAGGTTCCAGTATCACTAGCCACTAAATTCCACCTGGGGGACGTCCACGCTCACTAAAACTGGACCATGGGTTCGCCTGGCAAGAGGCCAAGTCTCTTAGTACTAGCTGAAATTCGACGATCCGCGGAAACCCACGGTGCATCTATACCGTCTGGCGTACTGCACCATGTGGAAGTCTGTCTGTACTTTTACTGCACTACAAGTAAACTTTCCACAGTTCCGAACGCAGTACCAACGCGCATCGAAAGGATTGAAGGTATACGAAACGTCCACTGCGTGTGTTACACGTCCCGTCGAGTCTTCTTAGATTTTCGTGCCGGAACATGTGCGCTACTTCTGGAGTATTTAGACCGACCAATATTACCCTCCTGAAGGAGTATCACCATTACCTATCTGCTATCCACTCGTCTTGTTGCAAAGACGCACATTGTTCACATCGCATCGCATTACCCGCATCTTCCCACTCCTCAACGACGCAACACCTCCCGCCCAATCTCCTCTCTACTTTACACCACCACGCCCGACCATCACCGACAGTCCCTCACTTCCTCCACCTCTGACGGGCCCTACTCTTCACGTCGCATCACACCACCCAGGTCTTGGCAATCTCCAATCACACCATCCATCCCGCATAATCTCCTACCGAGTTTTCATTGCCACTGGCCAACAAAACGCCCAGTCCTTAACTGTCTCCATCCTCAAATGCCTAAACTCTCCGTATCGCATTGCACACTCCAGTTATTTCCACTCTTGGGCCGGACCGCGCATCTCGCACAATCTCCGTTCGGAATCTGAAATCGCACGTGCTGCAGTCGCGCTGCTCACCTGCACACACCTTCGCATTATGAGGAGAAAAAACCAGCCGCCTCGTAAGTTTCGTTGGCGTGAGGACACCATCGCACATCTGATGAGGTAGCCCACTGCGTCGCTGCGTCTTAAATGAGGCCTGTGGCAGATTCCTGCGTGCCACGATTTCCCCTCTGTGCCTCGAGAATACCCATGATCGCACGGAATTTTCACAATCTTTCAATGGTGGGTATTGCAGCATGACTACATTCCGATTCTCACTTATGGTTGTAGTACCCATCGGCGAAAACATATTGCTGTTTTTAATCACACAACGAGTAGTGTAGTTGTTTGTTGAATTAAGGACCTGTCATCTGCTGTGAGTACTCTCGCATCCGCTGGACCTGCACTGGTATTCGTGCACACCGTAGTCGCAAAGAGCAGAGCTATCTTCTTGAACGCAGTAAGCATAAGGTGACAGCTCCGCTCATGAGAATCCTCGTAGCTCTCCATTCTTCCACTCCACCCCCAAACCCTTCTCTTTGCAGCCCTTTTTCGCGCGTGTTCAATACACGGAGCAAAATTCGGCGTACTTCATTTCCAAACACGAGCAAAAGTGGCACTCGAATACTCAGCGCGCGACCGAGCTCGTCTCTCCTTCTCGGAAAAGATCGCCGGTCGTGAAACCCACCATGTACTACAAGGATGCCGTCGCATCTGAGCAGGCTCCGTGGCCTGTGCTTCCTGCACACCTATTTTCTTTAACCGGGATGCCAAGGCGACCACGGGTAAAAATAAGGTTTTCGTGCTAATATGTCGCCGTTTCTCTTACCAGATTCGAGCGGATCGATCGCCTGCGCATGGTTGGCAATACCATCCGTAGGCTGTGGGATCCAAATTTTTCTCTCGGGCGCTTCCGAAACTGTATTCACTCATCGGAAGAGTGCCGCTCCCTCAGACTTGCTGTCACCGAGAAGGGGCTTCAGCATCCCGGCTTCTACGCACCTCGCTTGTTGGACCACAGCGGTACATCTCTCGCAGCCGCCTACTTCCAGGACCTTTTCTGGATTCTGGGAAACCAAATGGTTTAAGCGAAGATAGTGTCATGATACTACCGCCCTTGCAGTCATCCTCCGGAGAGCGAAACTTATGTCTTCGTCCACTCCCTGCTTGCTGACGTGCATCGCCGAGTTTACCCAAACCTCTAGAAAGTAATTGACTACTAGCGATCTGAAGAGTATCATATGAGACACCGAGTCGTAGCGTAACCACTCTTTCGGAGGGTTTCCTACAGATCTATACGGATAAATCCGCCACTAAATATAAGAATAGATCTCCTGCTAATTAACCCACGGATGAGGCCGCGGGAAGTGCGAATGCTGGTCGACGGCGTCAGCCTAGCGCGTGTCAAAAACTAGACGCTTAGTTCTATCGTAAAACCCAAATGTAATGTATCTGACCTTCGCAATGTGTTTGCGTACTAGATCCTACTGGTTGTCACATTCAGACACTGAGCAACAATGCGGGCACGAATTGACACATTCCGCACTTCGTGGTTCACGACATAGTCTTTCCGGTTGGAGCTTGATCCAAAGGTCCACAGCCAAGTCGGCATCGTTCACTACGTAGTAATTTTCATGAAACGCTGTGCAGCCACCTGTCCTTTTAAAGACGAGGGGAGAGTAGATGCCAACCCCTCGTTCCGCCTTTGCCGTCGCTTTGCTACGGTTGACCCCGCAGAACGAGAGGCGCATAATTCTTATGCTAATCAGGTCTTACGCGTATCACACGAAGCGTAGACATAAACTGAAACCCGAGTCGACATAAAGCAGAGGTTTTAGGGCAGTGTCTCGTGGGGCTGAGAAGTAAATACTTCTGCAGATTGGCTGGGTGTCGCTCATGAACGGGGTTAGAATTTGTTCATACGAAAGTACGTGAGTTGATCGATGCTTTTTTTTCAGATTAATTTCCAGACATCAATACGGTCATGTGTTTGGAAAGGGGCAGATCCGCGTCACTGTTATTAGTGACAACGCACCCATCTTAAAAGGTACTTACTTTGGAGGCCCACGAGATATACGTCCGTAAACTCGCTTTGAGGCCGACTCGCGCTTGACATTGCTTCTACGCTTACTGTGCTACGTGTGAGACCTGTTTGGCACCAGAAGTCTGCGCCTCCCGTCTTGTACGTGTCATTTGTGCCATTGCTAAAGCAGAGGTGTAGTGAAGTGTTGGCGTCTTGTTGCCCCCTGCTTTTCTAAGGAGAGCTGAGCATACGGCATGGGAAGAAGGTTGCTTCGTACTAAACAATGCCGACTTGACTGCTGCCTTGAACACTGACATACAATTGGAAACACTTCGTCGTAGACAACGGAGTGCCAGATGGGTGATTTCGTGTGTGTATTGTCCATCAATGACGGGGCGATGCGCCCAGCAGGCCCTACTACGGAAACGCAACGGGAAGGACGGGAATACTACGTTTGAGACTTGCAATACAGTTAAACATCTAATTTTCGGTACGCACTAGACTGACGCCATCGTCCAGCACTTGAGATCTATGCCACTTCTTACGCGAGTTACACGACTGCCCTTGCTTGCTGTACAGTATGGCGATGTTGCTGTTCCAGAATTCAGCGCACAGTTTCCCGTGGTCTCTCCTTCACTACAATGACTGCACACGTCTAGGTATTTCATTGGAGCAGAACATCGCCGGGCATAGTGCTCTGTTTCATAGAGCTGCACCCTCGACATCGTGCGCTTAGTAGTGTCCCGCGCAGTAACACGCATTCGATTAGAGTGTAGTTAACAATATGGATAAGCTACGGTATGCTTTTTCGCTTGAGGCAAGCTTTAGCTCACCGTGCCCCAACGAGGTATGTAAAGTGAGAGAAAGAGCTGCACTGTACTATATAATTCGGAGTACAAGCTGAATATTTTACTAGGAAGTGTACTGCGAATAGTGGGTACGGAAATTCGCTGCATGCGGCAGTTCAAAAACAATTCCCCGGGAGTCGGCGTCCACGCGAAAATCCGCCGTACTAGGCGAATTCCACTTCTTAAAATGCCACGGAAGTCAGCATTCAATGACATTATAGAACTCGCAGTATGGGTGGAATATCTGCGAGGCTCATGCACGTGGTGGATGTCCGCATTTATTTCTGGAAACACAAATGCAAAAAATACGACACGAAAAGTTCTTAGACGAATGCATGTCGTCAACAAGATTGTGCTCCACGCCTTGGTATTAACTCAGAACCCAGAGGGTTGATAGGAACCGTCATGTTCACTGATGACTACTATTGCCTTCAAGCGATACCCCTGAGAAGCTCGCTCATTTTTCAATTGCCCTTAACGAAAAGACTTCATCACGACGGTTCCTAAGCTGAGAAGTGCTCGTCAATGATACGCGACGCCCACAATAGCTAGATACTCAATCAGTAAGCTGCAAGCGCAGAAAGCTGCGCCCAGCGGCGAAGTACCGAGAATCAGTGACAAAGATAGGCCTAAACTTTCAGCCTCGTAGAGCGACTAACGAGCTGAACACAATTTCGCTCACACTTCAAAAGAGCATAGCTCTGATTGTCTACCCGAATCTGACTCTTCCTCGATGTAATCGGATACAGTATCCAAATTTTCCATGAGACTCGAAGGTACGCCGTTGATGATAGGAACGTCAGATTCTGCAACCGGAGCAAGCCTAGAGGCGGGTGGAACTGGGGGACATTACACTAAACGACTCATCATTGCTACCGCACTTGTTTTCTGAGCACCACTCTTGAGCGTGTCGAGAGATGACCTTAACCACGAACATCTGCCGGCCGACGATGGCATATACCAAGACTTTTCGATGTACTGGCCTCGCTCTGGCTCGTACGCGCAATTTCACGTGTAGGACGACATCTGTTAGAACTAATTCGGACCGCAACGCGCGCGCCTGATTCTTGACCCAATATGTGGTGCTTCCACGGCTATTCCGGCACGGCTCCGAGTTCGTGATTGTTCGGATCCTTATAAATTTCATGGTACTTTGGTGACAGATACATACCTCGCTCCTCCGCCTGAAAGAAGTTCCAGTCTTCGCTTCTATACACCGGGGTCACTTGACCAATAACTTCAGTGGCCGCACTTCCGCCCACAGGACACTGCAGCTTCTATGGATAGTCTGGAACTACTCCATCTTTTGAAATGTACTCCCACACAACCGAGTCAATAAACTCAACTAATGACAGGAGGGAGCTCCACAACGCTTTGCCATGGTCCGTGCGAACCAAAGCAGAAAAACCTCTCCGCCTGTGCAAAGGACAAAACTCCTGTCAGGTCGGCATCGGCGACAAACACAGCCTACCAGCACGCGCCTCATAAAGCAGATGAGTGGCGCAGGACGGATCCCACTACGATCTAAGAATCGATTCCAAGATATTCGAATGGAAGTGATCTGCTAAGCGATACTCTGACCCACATAACGCAGCTTGGACGGAGTACGACTGACAAATCCCTATCGAAAATCAACTTTGGGCCACTAGCTCGATAGGAATGCGAACCGTCCACGCACGGTGGCCTTTTCCATCAAAGGAAATTCCACCTTCCGTGCTGAGATAATTCTATCAAACTGATGCCGGCGGAATCGCTCCATACGACGCCATGTCCAACACGGCAAAAGTTTCCAAATAGGCCCAAAGGCCAGAGGTAGTACTGTACAACCGCGTGGAGGAGCCATCTCCGGCTGGTAAGGACGGCCGTCCGACCAGTTTGCCCGCACACACGTCGACGTGCACGACTGTCGGACCATGGAAGTCTCCGTCAAATGGATTATCCGGATCCTTAAAGCGCGAAATCGCTAGATCCGCATTGGGGAGATAGGGTTCCCACGGCTCATCATCGTAGACGTAGAGCGTCTCGAGCTTTCGAAGAACTGCTAGAGACACCCTTGGCAACTCAGACTTTCGCTTCTGATTAATTACTGAGCTCATCTCGAGCAACTGAGCCCCGCCAATAACACGGACGGACTTAAGTTCCATGTCAGACCGAACGGACGCCGTGTGTCGCCTCACAGTAGTGCAGTCAGTCACTTGCAACTGAGCGTAGCTCAAACGGGCGAGATTTTCTACGATAAAGGCAATAAAACATACCTTGCTCTCGTGCTGCAAATCGAACCGTCGGAAGTCACAGTTTTCCCTGAAATGACAGGTTCCGAGCACTACGTCGCCGACATAGTTCTCGACGTATCGAGCAATGAACACGTGCTTATCCATTCGAGCAATCTATATCGCAATATTCGGCTTCAGCTACACATACAAAGCATACAAGCTCCTCTTGTCTTGACAGCTGGAAGAGACCCTGCAATAATTCACGAGATCCATTGGCTGATTAGCCTACGAAATAATTCTAGTTCCCGCTGGCCTCATTGCGAGCAGATTGAAGTTGACAGCCTCACTTGGCGCTCCGGCAGCAGCAGTCATCACTGACGTGATCTTGTCATCACCTCTAGAGGTCAAACCTTTGCGCGGCGTCTTTACAGTAGCTGAGTCTAAGTGCATCTCATTGGGAGCATTTTCTCTGCTCCTAGCTCCCTCAGGGACATGCACTATGCGCATAAGTGCAGTTACGGACAAATCTTCCGACATCACGAGCGGAGCTCGGAAGCAGGAGCACCAATTCTTATTACCATACACACCAAGGGTCGAAACAGGGACGACAGACGTAATGGTACCGCATGTGTGAATCGGTGGTACGCTCTCAGCCTGTCAACAGAAGGAAACGAGTTCAACTGGACGAGTGCGAAACAAACAGATTTGACTAGTCTCCCAAAAGCGATACTTCGCGGGACGCGCACCTTCCTAGCGCAAGA
>JAUKWC010023212.1:0-18664 GCA_032356245.1 Endocladia muricata | reverse complement strand
GGGGTAGGGCGTGACGCAGGGTGGCGCAGAAATGAAAGTTTATGCACGTGTGAGGCGGGGGTGTGGGAACGCATCGTGATTGGTGGACACGACCGGAGGTAAGGGGCGAGATGGAAGAGCGGCGAGGGAGCAGCAGCCTGGGAGGTGGAGCAGGCGTTGTTGGGGAAACGGTGGCGAGGAGCGTGGTGGCTGTGCCGCACGGTCTATGCCCCTTCCAGCGGACAGAGGGCCTGCGCGGGGAGGGGGGCATCGGGGGGGTTGGCAGGACAGGGTCGACGAAAACGGTTGCGACGACATGCGATTCGGGGGGGGGTGAGGGTGTGGGAGCGGTTTTGGGGAGCGGCAAAGGTTGCTGCGCAGTGCACAGGAGGAGGTGTATGACGGGTGCGCGGTGGTTGGGGAGCCATTTTAGACGTTTGTAAGTTGATCGCATCATTCCATGGGTTTGGATTTGGAAACGCTGCGAGGCAGCGGAGGTCTCGCGAGATTGGGGCATGCGGTGCGCGTGTGTTTCAACCAATGGCTGCAGCGTACTGGAAGCGAAGACAACACGTGAGGCATGCCGTGTGTTCACTGCTGCGAAAACGTGCAGTCGAAACCTTCGTTTCCGACACTTTGGCCCTGTTTGCGGCTTCCATGCGCACACAAAACGTGGCCCAAGTTTAAAAGCTCTGGTGCCCTTTCCCTAGTTCGGCTGCGTGCTCCAGCATAAACCGTGGAAACAAAACGATGCAAAACAACACAAACCCGGTGCACTACTGTAGCGCAGAAAGTGTTTCTGTTGGTACCAGCTATTTCCTTGCACCCGTCGAAACCGCGGCGGGACTGCAAACTTGCACTCCTTGCACTCCTTGCAGTACCCGCTTGGTACACGTTCTGTGTTCATCCAGCCTTCGATACCCTACCAGAGTGTAGGCTCGAAGACACACATCGAAATGCTGTCCTCTAGGTCCTGGCGATAATTTTATAACGTGTAAGGCCATGCCGTTGATGTATTTAGCCCCTTCAATCACACACTCTTTGGAACACTATCATTGCCGCACAGTACGTAGAGTTGAAAACCGGACACAGATTCTTTTCCCGCTCTGAGCAAATCAAGTCTCTCACGATTCTGATTCTCCGCAACCACTGTACCAGCACCTCCTGTCTCTTACCGCGATTCAACCTCCAACATCGAAAGAACCTTCACAGCTGATTGGCTTCAATTCCCACCCCACACTCTCCCAACTGACAACGTACGTCTTCAATCCATTCACGCATCGCTTTCTACAAGACATTCCCTGTTTCGTGTTTCGTGACACATGGAGGGGGCCCCCCAGCCAACTGTCTATCTGCTTTCACACGTTCTGTTCCATTCGATAGGCCATGCGCATATCAAAGATTGGACAAAGTTGCAGCTTCTGGAAAAAGGTTTCCACACTACTGTCCTGCTCACTTGGCGTCGAGTTGTTTCTCATGGCATTCTTTTCGCTCGTACAAACAGAAATCTGCGCTGCAGTGCATACCATTTCTTTTTCTTCAGCTTCTGCCACTTTTTTTAAGCTTCGAATCACGTGAGTCGAACAAATATACTCGCAAATATAAGGTGGGGCACTACAGGCGGGGGGTTTGGTAGTATGTGGTCACCTCTTTTCGCCATGAAGCAGTACCGTCATATGAAACTGAAGTGCAGGGCGTGGTACGCATAGTGTTCACAGGGCACATCTAGTCTGGATTGGCTAGAACATTTCCTTGGCAAAGATTAGGGCCCACCCGCACCAAATGCCATTTACCGACCGCAGCGATTCGACTCTCACTCGCCCGTTCACTGGAAAGAAGAGGCAATTCGGCTACACGTGTGACATCCGTCATTTCACTCCAATGGACCGGAGGCCACTGTCAACGCATTAGGATGTCACGTCACGTTCACTCCATATCTGTAGTGTCACCGGTCAATTCGCGATGAGCGGTCGCAAGATAGTGAACCCAATCTCACGGCATGTTGATACTACAGGCGAGATGTTTCAGATGCAGAAAGTCAGTTAACAGGGAATTACCAAGACTAATTTTATGGAGTTAAACTGATTAACACCCGATGAAGAATGAAGGAATGGAAATTGACGACTGGAAAATCACAAAGAAGAAGTAATTGAAATATGGTACGACGAAATATGACTACCTACGTGGAGTCAGGACATGGGAGATGCGCAACATTGTGCCCCAAAGGAAGCTCAAAAAAGGCACTCAATACTACGGCTATCAACAACCCGAGCAGTCACCAAAACTGGGAAGCACTTCTGACCGTCGGGTGGAAGCAGATTCCAGCGCGCATTATACAGTACAGCAGGCACGAATAACATACTTGGACAAACTCGAGTTTCTCCTGTGCACGATTGAAACGAGTCACTAACACGCCACATCCATTTGTTTGTTCTGAAGCGGCCCAATCATGTTCAAACCGCCCTACTTCGACAAATACTGCACAGCCTGTTTTCGAGACAGGTCGAACTTGAAAACTATCTATAGTATCTCTCCTTCACTTTCCAATCGAGTGAAGTCCTCGGACCACTTTAATTGGCACTTCACCCTATCAGTTTTGCCAGAGTATGGAATTCTTCAAATTGAAAATCCCAGTAGTATGCCACTTTAGAAAGGTATTGAGGAGTATATTGTCCTACAGTACTATAACAGAACTCATCACAAATTCCACACAAAGCAATTGCGCATGGTCAGTCAGTTTCACTTGCGACGACATCATTTGGAAATGAAAGACTGCGAAGAAGATTGAAACTACTCCTGGAAGGGTGCTCGGTAGAAAATATGATGCATCCAACGTAACGCGAAGATGTGTTCCAAAATTAGTATGGGCCACAAGATCTTGCGTGACAACCACCGTCACGAGCCACAAGGAAGCAGTGCAAGACATGCGACTTTTTCTTTACACACAAGCACATTCCCAGCCGGGGACCGGTTTCAGTCTCAATTTAAACCATGACTGAATTTAGACCCCAGAACCCAATTTCGTGACCCACTGGTAGAGGTATTGTAGAGCCAAGTGGCACGTGTAACCAAAACCTGAAACCAGGATCGCAAATTTCGTCAGAACAGGTCCTGGACGCAAGAGTTTATTTTAATTCTCAAACGTGGAAACTTGCTCAGTATATCTCGACCGCATGCGTGAACATAAATGCGCTTTCTGCGAAGAAACGCAGCTTCAGAGCGCGTGCAACACAGCGGCTCGGTGACCAATCGGCTTACCTCGGCGTACTGACAGACAGAGGGTGCTTTTCGCAGAAGCAGATGTAAGCGATGGCGGGCAGCTTTAGCATGAGAAAAAGCTCAAAAGAGTTCTCCACTTGGAGCCGTTCTGCATGCAACGCGTTTGTGAGTGTATCCAAAGATCGGATGCCTCGAAATGGGACAAAGAAGGATGGCTTTCAGTGGTTGATTGATGATAAGCTTGTTGAGATGGTCATAAGTTGCAGCGCAGGTACGAGCGGTGCAACAAGCTGCACCAACCGTGCAGTTGTCTCCGTTTAAGTACAATCCTCTGCCGTGTTGGGGCCCAGTGGTCATCAGTGACCACTCAAAATCCATGGAAGTGTACTTGGTTTTTTACGGTCTGGCTTGTCTTCGTATGAACTGACGACTAAATTGCCGCGGTGTATGTTTGCCCACCATATTTGAGTAACGAAACTAAGCTAAATGGTTTTGACCACTTTGATGTGACGATCGGGCAACTCAATCGATCATTTCAATTCTCGATACGGGAAGTAGACATTGTGTACGCAGTCGCTCTGTGTGTTGCTCTACATCGCAGCCAACGCCATTGCCGCCACTACCTTCGCAAGATTGCTGCTGTAGTTTTGTGCCTTAACGCAGTTAGAATTCTGATCACAACGACGTGACTTCGGTATCAACGAGAAACGTATGATCAGCTCTGCCTTGACCCAGTTGTCGTTTGCTGAAGCTCAACCTCTTTCCAGCTTCTCGAGACTTGGTTTGGTGTAATCTATGCCCATGAGTGATCGCAGGGGGTCATTCTCGGTCTGGATCCCACGTTTTGTGTCCTGAACTCGAGAATTGCCCGGGATGCGGTGACGATAGGCATCAAATCATCACATCTGACTTCGAAAGGGGTAAGTATCCTTTCGTGTGTATTTCTACATATAAATTTGAATTGCTAACTACAGAAGGTTAAGGTTATCTAAGGAAACCTCGAAATCTTCGTTTGAAATGGCGCGCATTGTCGTACCGGCCGACCTGTATTATGAACGGACCTATCAATGTGCCGTGATACGGCCCCATTTATCGCAAGTCCGTACGCGCGCCTACTGTACGCAGTTGAGGATGCACGAATACGATAGTGTCTATTGGACATTTGGCCTCATATGAGGCCAACTTTCAAGTCGAAATATAAAATCACTAGGATTTTTTTTAAACGTTTTCTTTTTGCCCAAGCGACGCCCCATAGTGTTGACAGCTCGGACAGGCTGGAGCTGTCCAACTTCACCGACAGCAGGAGCGAGAATTCCACCGAATATCCTGAAGAGTCCTCAAATTTCAAAAACCATGTCTCCCACTTCCGACCCCCGTCGCATCGTTGGATCGCGAGTTCATACTCGCGCTCGCCTTGTAACCTCCGACTCTAAGTATCGGAGGATGTATGGTGCCAACTGGAAGGTCAAGAAAGTCTCTGGAACCGTAAGAGATGTCAAGAAGTCCAAGGTCATAGGCAGAAATGTCACTGGTGTGAATGTCAGCTTGGAGCTTGCCGATGGTATCAAGATCATGTCACTGCGGCTGGTAAACATCGAGGCAAGAGAGAGTCCTGAAAACGACCATGAAACAGGAATCCCAATTGCTCCTCAAACCTCTGGGGAATTGGGAAATCAGTCAGGCAGTTCCGAATCGGGTGTTGACATCGACCTCGTCATACCCATAGATGGAGCGGGTCACGAGGTCACAAGGAGCACAAGCGAGGATGCATCTGGGCCGGTCGCTGGGGTCAATGGTACAGTGTGGACTCGCCCCGAAGTCACGCTGGAAATGAATTGCTTCATTTGCACGAAGCCTTGGAAGGTCATTGGCCCAATCGAAGAGATTGTATCTGCGAGCTCGTACCGTGCATCATTGACACCATTCGCCTACTTCATGTGGATGTTCCCGCAGTGTCACCTGAATTGCATGGTCGTGTGCGAAAATAGCGAACTGGAACGCCAGTTTATCCAGACCACAAGCAAAGTTGAAATTTTACGCTCTTTCGGGATTCTGGCCCTGATAAAAAGATTTCAGTTCAGCAATATTCGCACATTGTGGAGCAACATCACGAGCAGCAAGCGTTTGCCATCTGATGGTTTTAGAGACACAATGCCTCGTAACCGTTTCGAGCAGCTCCGTACCTGCATTGTATTTACCGGAGCTGGAAGCAGCGCTGAGAACATGGATCCGAGACGGAACCTGGCCAAAGGTTTCGCTGATGCAATTAATGATCATCGGGCGACAAAGATCAAGCCGTCCCACCGCATATACGTCGATGAGAATATGTCAAGGTGGTACGGGTTAGGGGGGAGCTGGAATTCTATTGGCATTCCACATTATGTGTTACTCGATCGCAAGCCGGAAAGTAGGTGTAAAATCAAGTCGGCTTGTTGCGGTCTCAGTGGCATCATGATTCGTCTCGAGCTGACATTGTCAGCAGATGATAATGTCCATCAAAGGTACGAGGGCAGCTATAATCATGGAACCTCCGTACTTCTGAGACTGGTTGAGGCACGGTTCCACACGGACAGGATCATCTGCGCTGATTCGTACTTCGCGTCGGTTGAGACCGCTAAAGTGCTTCTTGACAATGGCCTGAAGTCCACTGGTGTTGTCAAGACAGCCAGAAAGGGCTACCCTCCTAACTACCTCTCCGGACTGGAAATAGCTGACAAGGGTTCTCATGTCACGATGGTCACTAGTAAGCCCGACCTCATGGATCTCATGTGGGTTGACCGGGATAGACGATATTTCATCAGCTCTACTGGAACAACCACGGTGGGTGACAATATAAACGGTAAGGGGTGGAGGTCCCGTGACGGAAACCCTCACCTGGACAGCACTGAGATTTCCATTCTGAAAGTATGTGAGAATTACTACGGAACATGCTCTCAGATTGGCAAGCACAATCGGTATCCTCAGGATGACCTTGGACTGGAAAAGAAGTTCGAGGGTAAAGATTTGGCGATGAGAATCAACACCTGTCTACCGGCTATCCGCATCATTGACTCGTGGAAGCTTTACTCGAGATGCCGAAAGAGTGGGTTGTTGACTTCGCACGATTTGTACTGCAACCTGGCAGATGGACTAATTGATACTGGTGTGGACGGAGGTTTGTAGGCTCGTAGGAGGTCTGTAGCTGAAACCCCGAATGACAACATGAACTTTGACAGTGGGTTTGTGGTCCATCTAAGCCCCAAGAAGCGCAGACGTCTGTTATCTGACGGAACGTCATAAAATGCGGCCTATCAATCTTGCTGTTCTTTGTGTAAGAACACAAAGAAATCGAAATTTATATGTTCAAGTTGTTTCCGAAGTATTTGCTGCAAAGTTTATACTTGTCATCCTGAAACTGGCAGGGATTGTTGCAAGCAGCATGTCCAGGAGGTCCATGGTTTCGAACATGAAAGAAATGAGGACTAGGGTTTAAAATGTTTCAGAAATTTGGGAAATAAACTCTGAATGTCATGTTGGTGAGCTACCCTGGTTGACATGATAATTGTCACTTCTAAATGTCTACCGAAATTAGAAAAAGATTCTGTAACCCCCAACAGTTCTATCGGCGTCAAAAGACTTGCTCGATTTCGTCGCATCGCTATGGAATACCCCTTTAGAAGATGCCACCATACGCTGTCTTCTGTTCACGTGGGCTCTTCAAAACAATCCTGAAACACAACTACTTCGGAACCTGTCGAGTCCTCAACGAGGCTTTCGAAGCGCAAAGGCGCGCAGCGAGAACCGAACTCGCGGTCAGATGCTCTCCTAGCAGCCCGAAGACCACTGGACTAACTCGTCGCAGTTAGATATAGTTGTAGAAAGTTTTGTACTTGAACGCGAAAGGAGCACGAGGAGGGCGGTAGTGATGCTACACCTTTAAAATATGATAAAGAACCGAAGGTTTAATTTATGTATTGCAGTCATGATTTTGACCTCATATGAGGTAAAACTCACTATCCAATAGACACTAGTGTCTAGTGTCTATTGGATATCTGGCCTCACATTACGTCAAATTGCCTCATACGAGGCCAAACTTCGCCGAGATATTAAAATATTAAGGGGACGTCCACCTCCGCTGTTCTTGATATCTAGTTGAAGGTCTTTGAGTACTCTATTGTGGCATAGTAGGTTGTAGAAAAACTCACCGAATGTTTTGCGCAGTCAGAGCTTTTGCGCAACGGAGTAGGCTACCCTTTCTTTTGTTATCATAGAAGGAGGTGACATAATTTACAAGTACAACAACTAGCATATTCATCATAGGTATCATATACGTTACATACTTTTTCGGTGGTCAGTTGGCCTCACTTGAGGGCAGAGTTGACCTTGTCCGTATGAGGCAAAACTCATAGTAAAATAGACAGCACTGGACAGTTTATCTCATATGAGGTCAAATGTCGCGGAGATTTGTAAGTATCAAGGAGACGTCCACTTTCCCTGTTCTTGATATCTACTTGAAGGTCTTTGAGTTTTGTATTCTGGCAGCTCGAGTTGTAGAAAAACTAAGCGAAACTTTTGCGGAGTCAGAGTTTTAGTGCAACGGAGTAGGCTACCACTGGTTTTGTTATCATGGAAGGGGGTGACATAAATTACACGTACAACAACCAGCATATTCTATATACGTACTGTATACTTTACATACTTTTTCGGTGGTCAGTTGGCCTCATTTGAGGCCAGAGTTGACCACATATGCGGCAAAACCCAACTTTCAATGTACAGTATAGTCTACAGGACATCTAGCCTCGTATGAGGCCAACTTTCATCTCGAAATATTATTTCATTAGGGGTGTTTATAACTGCCTCTTTTTGCCGAAGCGACGCCTCGTAGTGGTGAAAATTCGAACAGGGTAGAGCTGTCCATCTTCATGGACAGCAGAACCGAGAATCTCATCCAATTTCGTAAGGAGTGCTCAAGTCTCCAAAATTAAATCTCCTACTTCCAACCTCCGCGGCATCTTTGGATCGTGAGTTTACACTTTCGCTCCCCTTATCAAACTGAACCCCAAGTGTCGGTAGATGTATGGTGCCAACCAGGAGGCCAAGAGAGTGTGACAAACCGTCAAAGATGTAAGCAAATTTAGGATCAGCGGCAGAAATGGCACTTTTGTACACATCAGCCGGAAGCTTGGTGCCCGTATCAAGATCATGTCACTGCAACTGGTGGACGTCAAAGCAGGACAGGGTCAGGAACAGGGTGCTGATTTAAGAACCTCAACTATTCCTTCGAGATTCCAGAAGTTGGAAATTCAGGCAGATAGGTCTGAATCGGATGTTCATATTGTCGTTGTCATACTTCTGTTCGAATATATTCACAATGCCATGAGGGGTTCAAGCCACTATAAATCCAGCCCGATCATTGAGGTCAATGAAACAGTACGGACTCATACCGAGGTCAGACTGGAAATGTATCGTTATATTTGTACGAAGCCCCGGAGAGCTATTGGTGCAATCGACGAGATTGTCCCTGAGAGTTCCTAACATCCACCGTTGGCCTCATTTGACTACCTCTCGAGGATATTTCTGCAGGGCCATCTGAATTGCATGATTGTGCCGATATTCGGGGTGTTCGAAAACCGATTTTCGAGACAACACCCAGAGATAGCTTGTTCTGAAGTTTCAGACTTTTGGTCCTGTCGAAAGGGTGCCAGTTCATTAATCGTCGCGGTATATGGAGCAGCATCACCAGCTGCAAGCATTCACCTTCTGCTCATTTTGGTGACGTCATGCCTCGCAGCCCTTTTGAGTAGTTCCGCACCTGCTTACGATATACTGGGCCCGGAAGCACTGCCAAGACTGCGGATCTATGATGGATTCATGTTGAAGGTTTTGTGGATACAGTTAATAATCATTTCGCTACGTACCTCAAGCCGTCTCAGTGCATATACGTTTGTAAGAGTTTGCGGAGATGAAACAGACCAGAAGATAGCTCAGATTGTATAGGTGTTCCGCACTTTGTGTCATTTGCTAGGAAGCCCGAAAGGGAAAGTGAAATCAAGTAAGCTTGTCGCAGTGTCAGGGGCGCGGTGGCTCGTCGTAAGCTGATACCATCAGCCGACCACAATTTTCACCGGTAGCTACATGGCCTGTACAATCATACCACATCAATGTTTCTCCGACCCGTCGAATCATGGTCTGACACGGTCAAAATCATCTGGGCATACTCGTATTTTGCGTCGTCTAAGACAGCGAAAGATTTTCTCGAGAATAGCCTGGAGCTCACTAGTGGTGTCGAGACAGCCATAAAGTGGTACTGTGTCCACTCTCTGTCAGGACTGCAAACAGCCAGGAAGGGCTCCCATGTCGCGAGGGGCACCACCCATACTAACCTCATGGCCGTCATGTGGGTTAACACGGACTGGGGCTATTTGGCCAGCCCTACTCGAACAACCTCGACTTGCGACGAAATGTATCGTGACAGATGGAGGTCCCGTGCTGGAAACCCTGAGCTGGGGAGCACTGAAATAGCGAGTCCAGAACTATGTGAAAAGTACTATACTCCATGCTCCCAGGTTGCCAGGGACGGCCAGTATCGCCAGAACGACCTCGCGGTGGAAAAGAAGTTCGAGGGTTAAGCTTGGGCGATGAAAGTCGACACCTCTCTACTGCTCATCTGTACTGACGGCACGTGAAAACTGTACTCAGGATAGCAGAACCAGAGTACTCACTGCCACCGATCTCTTCTAATAACTGGGAGATGGAGTCACCTGCAATGATGCAGACGACGCGTTACACTCTCGCAGGAGATCTATAGCTGAAACACCGAATGGCCACATGTGCTTGAGCAGTAGCTTTAGAGTTCACGTCACTCCAATGAAGTGCAGAAGTCTGGCGTCCGAAAGGTTGACATGAAATTGTGGCCTACCAGTCTCGCTGTTCTTTTTGTAGGGATACAAAGAATTCGGAACTTACATACTCGGGTTGTTTCCGACATACTCACCTAGAATATTCCATTCGTCCTCCCAAAACTGACAAAGATTGCTGTAGGCAGTATGTATTGGACGTTTATGCTTCCGAGTATGAAGAAAATCAAGATTGCGTTTGTGTTTCTTGAAATGGACGTGGATTTCCACTTAGTGCAGTACGAGGTCGAGTAATACACGTGGTTTGCTCGACATTTTGCAGCTCCAAGTGTAGCACCACTATATCCAGGTGATCACGAGGTGGATATTCGAGGCGAGTGTTAGTACACTCGGACCTCCACGAGGCGGAATTCCAGGTCTAGTAACGCTAGTCACCGTTCTGCAGTTTTCGAGACTTCAGCCTCGTAATGCTAACCGATATACTGCGGCCTGTGAAAGCCCAGGGTGCCGGTATGCTGCATGGCCCACTGAGATACATGAAACTGCATCCCTAGATTTACTGCACCAGAATGGCAATTTTTGTGGTTCCGACCACGGTAACCCTGCGGATGGAACCTACTGAGACTGAACCGGACGTCCGCTGGTTCTGGTGATCGTCCAGTCTTGTCATACTAGATTTCTGTACTGCAATAAGAGCAGTATGTCTAGGGAAACTAGATGGACCTACTTACCAGCCTCACGCCGCGTCAACGTTTCTAGTCTGCTGCCCCATCCTGCTGAGTAAATTCCCCATGCGCTTGAGATCGCTTCCTACTCCCGACTTCTTGCCACTCTTCAACAACAAGACACATCCTACGAAGCCACCTTCCAATCCGCAATATCACACCACACTACCTCTCATACTCCCTCACTTTGTCCAAATCTAATGGCCCATACTCGCCGGATCGCACCGCAGGAGACATCTCTTGCCGTTCTCTCACACTGCGCATCACGCCTAGCCCCTCTTTCAGTGTGTATATCACACCCCACCATCAGCCCAACCTCGTCACCCTCTCCACCTCCAATGTCTCGTATCCCCTGCATTGCATCGTACTGCAGAAGCCTTGTCACTGTCCAACCACAAAACACATCCTATGCAGCCCCAGTTGTGGATTGCACCGCCACACCACATCATTGCCCAGACTCCCTCACCCCCTCCTTTTCATACGACCAACGAATCCCATATCGCACCGTGTTCGCCGCGCTTTGGCACTCTCCGAACACACCATACATCCCATCGAAGCTCCGTTCGTGTTCGTACAACCACACACCCCCATCACACACATACCCCAACCCTCTTCACCTCCAAAGACCCATATTCCTCGCACAGTACCGCACGCCACGTGTCCTAGCACCCTTTGACGACGCTGCACAAGTCGTCGGGCCATCAGTCCGGTTTGCAGAGCCAAGTACTACCGTTACCCCCGGTGCCTCATGCTCTGCACCTCCAGCGACCGACACTCCACACATCTCATCGCACATCACATATCTTGCCACTCTGCGACCACCTCTCACATCCCGCCCAACCGGCATTCGGATTCTGCAATCGCTCGTGGCGAAGTCACTTTGTTCACCTACGCACGCCGTAGCACCGTAAGGAAAAAGAGCCCGTCGCATGGAAAGCGGGGGTGCCACTATTGACAAGGTCTGGGATCTGCTTCTGTGGGACTACATGAGTAGATGGATGATTTTTCTCCGGTCTAGTTTTGCAGACCAACCTGGAGACGGGCTCTCCCACAGGCAGAATCGAGCGCCTCTTGTTAGTGATACGCTCCTGGTCTAAACTCTTATTGCTTCTCAAACGTCGTTCTTGTGCTACAGTGCCCTCGAAATTGCCCACTTTTCTGAGTGACTACTCTCATCGCTAAACCTGAGTGTTTTTTGGCCACCATGCCGTAGTTCACTAGCCGAAACTGGTTCTCGACCTTCCACGTAGCGTGTAAAATTGGTTTATTGAACGCTAGGCAGTGACTCCTTTGTATAGCTAAGTAAAAATTCTCCGTTCTTGCCGGAAGAGCAATCAGGTCTGTACGGTCCTCGGGGTCTAAACTACATATCGACAACCGACCTTATCTGCCCCACTACTCTCGTCCGCGTTTGAGCCCATAAACCCGACGACGTCCGCATCGTCCGCTCGTCGTGCGTCCTCGGTTCTCATTATATTCCTACCACTAGTAGGGGCGCTCGCACTGGCCGAGAACTGCAGCATTCTTACCAGTACGGAGAAGATCTGGTTCAGCAGACTCTTCTCTTCCCGCATGAGGTATGAATGATATAGCATGCTCACTTCATCCGTAATGCGAGCCTCATGTCCAGCCCTGGCGAGCTTGACGTACCTCAGACACAGAAAAACAAAACTTGGCGGCACAGCGATCATCTTTATCTTCGGCTATGCCGCCACAGCCACCTACTCGCGCTTTTCCCCGTCCGCAGACACTTAGAAGTATTCTTACGTCCATAGATCGAAAGCTGCAGGCATGCTTACAACTAAAATAAAGGTCAGCGTCTCCACTTTAGCAATTCTTCGAAGAAATTGCTTGAAGGTTTCTGCGTGCAATCCCTCGGAGCAAACAAACGTTGAGTACCGGTCTGAAGAATGAACACTTTTCCGCGAGATGTTTTCCGCGGACCGACGTACGCCGGAAAGAAACGCCCCAAACCGTCCAGCCCCGGACGACTTCCTCAATTCGACACGCAATCCGCGCTCAATTCGCAAGCTCTCATCACCAGGCCCCGCGTACCGCCGAAACGTGCGATTCCCTGTTTTGGTTTACTGGTCTGTGCAGCATTCTCATTCCTTCACAAGCGGGTTTCCTCGGGTCTTATTCAGCTCGTGCGTCGATACATATTTCCCATGGAGTGTGCTCGTAATGAACAGAAACAACCTCTCAATCGTAGAAAGGTTGGAGTTGGACGGCAACGTCGAGGACTCGGGGCATCTGCCCGGAATGCCGCCGCAGCCAGCGAAATTATGAACGCAATTACAGCCGACATACTGAAGGTCACCTTAATTTTTGTCCAAGTAGGCTTACCCACCGCCCCAGTCTCCATCTCCGTCTGCCGAAGTCCTCCACATGACACTCTGAGGCCAGTCAGGCTTCCAGATGTCCCGGCACAGATCGTGACCCTCAAGCTCGCTGAAGTGCACATAACGACCCATGAAAAGTTGGAGCCGATGAACAGATACGACTTTCTTAGTCGTGAGACGTACATGCGCTCGGTGCTGAATTAGTATGTGGACTGGAAGCGGCCGAAGCATGCGGTGCAGGTTGTTCCAAAATAAAAGCCGAGCTTCTCCTCTTGGAGATGTGGCAGGGCCATACATGAGAGCCCATCCCGGGTCCCGAGACTGCGTTCCATGACCAGGCCGCTGGCGGCAAAGCTGACCAGCAGGCGGTACGGAGAACTGTCCGCGAACGCCTATGGAGCCTCCTCGATATGGCTTGAGTAAGGCTTGGCCGCCACTATCGTCTCGCCCTTATTGTTTCTCTCTTTCCTGGCCGTAGCCTTCTTTGGAACCTTTCGTTTCCACGTTGGCACTGTACTATTTCCTCAGTCGAGCTTCCTAGACTACAGAACCTCCACCAGGCCAGGCATTGACCATAACCGCGATGCAGACGAATTCTTCGTAGAGAGCGCTTTGATGGCAGCCAGCGCTGTCGGGGCCATCTGTGAAAGGACTGCAGGCTGCCAAACAATCGCATGAGAAGCAGGGGAGCGCCAGACATAGCTGCATTTAGAAGTACGTGCAGCTGGAGTCGTCACAAGAGCCGGGGCGGTGTCCTTCCTGGACCGGGAGCAGAGTTCTCGGTTTCTCGATTCGCGAGCCGTGTAGCCGGGGTCTTTTCGCATGTGTAGAGGTGTTCTCGGAATTCATTGTCTTCTCATGAGATGAGACGTATCTGACTAACGCAGAGCTCTTGGATCAGAACTGTGAGGAGTATTGGGAGCGAAAACCTAGTTCTCAAGAGGTCGTCGCGGTTCTTGCTCTTGGGCCTTTTATGCTTATCTGACTAGTCTAGCGAGACTTCGAAGTGCATTCGCGCGCACTCAGACGAAGTTCCGGATTCAATTGTTCCGTTGCAGTGTTGGTTGCTGAGGAATCTCGACGCCGAAGTCATGCAGAGATCAACGGCTCTATGGATATCCGACCGAACACACGTGTCATCGAGGTGAGTGATACGAAGCTTGATAGACGGCGAGCTGGAAAATGTCAGACCGGTCAGCACTCTCATGAGGACCCAGTGTCGGAGAACAAATTCAGACACACGTACGTAGCAACAGTAGGCAGACGGTCCCGTCGCTGGTAGCAGCATGGCCTTGTTCATAGCTTTTCCAGCTCCCGTCTGACGTACGGTCAGTGAGTACGTGTCTTTCCAGACGGCGAAAGCCTCGATGAGGCGGATGACACTGATGAGGTAGTCGACGAAGAACTTGTCGATGCGGCCTAGCACGGCGGAAATTTTCGGCCGGGATGGGTCAAACATGATTTGCGTACGCACCATGTACCAGTCATCCGTACGGCGGACGAAGCGCATGCTAGAGCGCTTTCCAATCCAACCACCTGCCATTACGTTCCTATCTCGGGCTGAGAACATGTTGGCGTGAATGAAGACCGTCCAGCTTAGCACTTTTGGCGCCTTCATGAGACAACATGACTTCGTTGATGGTGTCTTCAGCGGTATCGAGTAGTGGGCATTTGTTACAGGGTCGCAGGATCACTGGAACGACGGCGAATTCGTTTTTGTTCCACTGCTCAACTAAGTAGGCTTGAAGCCCGTGGGTGCTTACTTTCAAGCCCTTACGAAGACCTTGACGCGGTTCTACGCTTTGCGCAATATGTATGTGTAGACCTCGTTGGACTCGTATTCGGCCTTCCAGAAAGTCGGACGGAACACTACATGCCCTTGCGCTTCCACATTCCACCACGTTGGAAGCCTCATCGTCGGAAGTCTCTGGCGGTAAAGAGTGGTCTGACAAGTGGCACACCGGGCTCAATGCTTCCTGGCGTAGGCATTCGGAAGGCGGGGCCTCCCATCCAGAGCATTGTACATCCACCTCCACCAAGATCTTCTCACCAACGTCTGCAGGCTGCGACAACAGCTCCGGTTCTACCCCCATTTGGGGCTCCATGGAAGATGTCAGTGACTCACGAATGAAAGTCGCGATGAAGAGTTTGTCGGTCATTTCGTGAGTATGACAGCTGTCAGAAGACGCGAACGATGGGAGTGAAAGAGACGTAAACTTGTAATGGGAAGGCGGAAGGGATCAGTGAGAATATCTGTGAGGCGAAGGCTGCTGGGTGATGGGAGAGAACGGAGACACAGAGATATGAAAGTCGTAGAGTAGAAGGGGCAAGGACACAACAACCACTGGAGATTGAACTTGGACGGGTCGCGGCAAGGTGAGCGGCACGTAGAAAGGCGCAACTCTGAGCACGGTGCAATAGTACCATTTACCGTTTGAAAGTTTTTCGAAATGTAGGGTCGGAGGGGTTCTTCCTAGTGCCTGGGGTAGGGACCTGCTCGTGTGAGAATACACGAGCCGGGGGTATCCAATATTTAATCTGAAATATAACATCCACCTTCACTATATTATGACATGGCCGCATCTGAACCCATGTCAAAAGTGATACTCGGCCCATCACGAGTATTATTTATTGTTAGAACCCATCGATGACATATCTGTAACCTCTCTCCGACGTCGTATCGCGATCTAGTTTGTTTTTACGCCTCATGTCCTGCGCACGAGAGCTGTTTAATACAAGAGGTCAGCGCCCCTTGTCCTGCGTGCTTCATCTGTAACATGGCGACAACAAATGTAGTGTGCGGTATTTCCGTCTGTTCTCCACTCGTCCCCCACGTAACAACTGGCCGTACAGCGTAGAAAGAAAGTTAGTCTGTATTGAACGATGCAGACTCGACCACAGGAGTCAGTCTTGAGGTGTGATTACCAACTGCTCACCACAACGGACGGAGTTTCAGGAGCTTCAATATCCGAGCACATTCCTACTCACCGACCATGCCAGGCACAGGGTGGCGTCTAGTACATATGCGTAAGCACATGGACAGAAAAACTACGTTTGAGCGCTGGGATACTGACAGACGTCTTACTTTCGTCACGTAGTAATGTGATGCCGTCCATCACCACTCGTACATTCTGCCGTTTCTTACACGGACTTCACGGTGGTCATAGCTTTCGTTCCGATATGGGTACCATAGTGCCAGAGAATTCAGCACAGGGGTTTTCAATACATCTCTTGCCATACATCGTGGGCACACTTTTGGGAAATTCTGGGCAGCTTGACATCACTATGCACAATCCTCAGTTCTCCTACAACCGCATACGGCGCATATTGCGCAGAGCTGTAATCAGAATAGTGGCGCTCAGTTCGCCGGAAGGCAATTAAGAATATAGTGCGTCAAAGCTAAGCGTATCCACATAAGTTAGGCAACACGTCATCTCGCGCTATCGAGGTATGCAAGGTGAGATGCAGAATTACACTGTACTACACGACTCGCATTTTGAACTGGAGATTTTGCTAGGAAACAAACCGCGAATAGTGGACGCGAATATTCACTTGATAGGGCAATTGATACTTAAAATTTGTTGGATGGCAGTATCTACGTGAGAAGCCGCCGTACGACACGAACCCCGCGTTTTGGAATGCGACCCACAACAGCACTTAATGGAATTCCAGAACGTGTAGATTACGCAGAAGGGCTACTGTACTATTACACCTGGTATGCGTCGTTTCCCATTTCCAAAACACACCTGTAATGGTGAAATTGTTCGAGTAATTTGACAAGTGAAACTTAAATTTGATGTCGATGAGCTATCGTCGTTGACAATTCTTTTGCTCACGTACAAATGCCCAGGAAAGGGATACAAGAGTGCAGAGCCGCCAATAGTACTATTGGCGTCATAATACTTGTCCAATCTCGTGTCGATATACTCGTCGAACGTTTCGTACTTGAACGAAAAAGCAGCGTAAGGGGAATGGTAGAATGACGACAACCTTACGACCTAATAGGAAATCGAAGTTGTAGCTATTTCTATGTAGTTATGCTTTTGACCTCATATGAGGCAAAATGTAATGTCCTGTAGACACTGCGGTTGCCGACTTGACCCGGTTGTCATGAGATTAAAACGTTTGTGCAAGGGATCGTCGATTTCACCACTTTGGTAAACACTTATAACTATACCGCCCGCAGCTTTGCCACCATAATAACCTCACCCCACTCAGAACAGGTTCTAGTTGCATGATCGCTTTGTGAAGACGATTACGTCTCAATATCAATCTTGTCATAGGCTATGGGTCCACGTGGGTTCTCCACCAGTCCTCTACCGGCCGCAATATGGTGAAACTACTGTGAACGTATCACCTCTGGGTCCAAAACGGTCGCTTGGTATCCAATTGTGTACCTGAAACCTTACTGCCCAGATCTCTCTCGATTGCGGATTTTTTCTCAACCTCCCCATCGCGCAATGATCGATAGCTGCCGTCGGGCAACGTCTGCTGGAGCAACCTTTTGGCACTACCTTTCTTTTCGTAGGGGTTTTTTGAGCCGAATGGTGCATCGTTTTGCACTCACGTAAGCAAGATGCTGAGAATCCATCTCACGCCCAAGGTGAGCGTGGGTTTTTTGGGCTTCACAGGGCTCGCTGCGTGTAAGAAAGAGATCGACTTTGAAGCCATTGGTACCAGCAAACTCAACAAGGTTCCAGTTGTTTGTAAAGTTTCTATTTTGGACCACTCCATTAGTGCCTTCAGAGGCTCGGGATGGTTCTCTGTGGCCAGAATAGAACTTACATTCCTGTCAGTGGCAATTCCCCCGGGACGAACTGGCGATAAGTGTTTCTTGGTGTAGGAAGGTTTCACGATTCTGTGCGCACCGTCCACGGGAGGCGATGCTTTGCTCACATCAGACGGGGAAGTTGGACAGTGCAGCAAAAGTGTACACGGTCGTGAAGCGGATGAGAGGAAGCTTCAATGGAGAGCCATTGCACACACGGATGATTCCAAGCTTAAAAGCATATCGGTTCTTCACGCAGATTATCCGGAAAGGACATGCAGTAGCAGGCTCTCAATACGACGAGGTCCACCCTAGAGCTAAGTAGGAAGTTGGGAGCATGGCAGATGTGCAAAAATTTCCCGCGGACTCTGACAAGAATCTCCGCGCGGAAAAGATGGCGAGAGGTAAGCACGGCACTGGAATGTACACGAGGGCAGTCATCATGAAAGAAACTCTGGTGGGAAAGGACTCTTGCTCGACTGTGGTTTGTGGTTCCAAATGGCGGTTGTGACATCGGGGCCAAGCTCGGCATTACTGTCCTATTCCGAATGTTGGTAGCACAGATATAAGCGCGAGTAGTGCGGATTTCAGTCCTGCAGTGCATGAAGGCCAAAATATCCTTATCTCCGTGCTATTCGCGAACATACATCCTCCTCTGGCGGACCGACTACATCTGCACCTATTGGTACGTGATAGAAGTGTCCCAGATTTCGCGTTTCCGACTACAAGAATGTACACTATCCGAATCCCTAGTTTTCTCGGATACGCAGGCTACGATGAGAGCGAGCGTTTCGG
>JAUKWC010023101.1:0-18674 GCA_032356245.1 Endocladia muricata | reverse complement strand
AAAAAGTCATCAACCAACACTATCAACTATCGTTCAACCGGTCCTTTAGACCTTCCCTAGCCCAGTCATTCGTTTCATCATATGAGGCCAAATATTCAATAGACGCTCGAGCAAGACAACACCACAAACCTCGAATATGGTCGCAAGTATGCGTCTTGTGAGGAAATATCGTAAGAAAAGTCGTCGGCAATGAAACAAAACTGAATACAGCTTCGTATGAGGCAGAAAACATAGTTTTTGGCAGTTTTGCAAACCTTGAAATCGGCTCCGATAGCGTCTAGGTTCACAATGATGATCAGCTGAAACCCATGAAAAGAAGTGCGCAGCTTCTTCCACTCCAAAGCCATGTTTAAATATCACTATTACTAAGTTCAGTGATTACACTGATCCGGTGGTAATATCCAAACTGCAACAACTTAAAAATACACAATAGGAAAGGGAACAATGTCGAATGGTATATGAGCATCGTTGGAACTGGTATGTTTCTCGACTGAGGTCGTCATTCTGACGAAGCTACAAATTCGGAGAATATCGGGTCATGAACTGAAACTGACACTTTCAGCATAAACACACCGACCACCTCATCTTTACCAACTTCACCTTCTCACGAGCTATTGGGATTATCTATACACAACATTGGTCCATGAAAGATTTTGCGAGTGGCGGCATATTTTGATTACCGTCAGAGAGGTTCAACAAGGTTCGAAAGCCTGCTCCAACATATTCAACAAACTGCGTCGCTATTGTAATTTGAAAAGATCTAGACCACATGAGGGAAACTCCAGCCTATTTGAAGACAGGCGCTCTTAGCGGTAGACTTGGGGTGTTGGTCTACGCCTCTAGTATTCCATAATTCAAAGCATGGCTGTCTGACCTTTCTTCGCTTTTATAAATTCCCGGAACTTTACGAGCGGAGAGCTGCACGCAAACTGACATTTCCTACACGTCTATTGTACAGCGCAATAGGAAAGAAAAATTGATAGAGTATGACAAGGTATTGTGTGAGGAAGTGTGACTTCTTGTGGTGCTGGCTGCATCTCTTATTTCTAGAGAAATGAACTCCCCCCATCTCTAACCTTCGAACCTCTGACCCTACGTTCTGTTGCCATGGCCGCAAGTCACAGATGGGGCCAGAAAAATTGCAAGCAGTGTTCGTATTTCTATGAGTGAGAGGCGTAATTGTTACGGTTATGTAACTTTTGTATACGTGTACGCTAACGTTATGTACTTTTTAGTTTTGAAGAGTAAGGATCGGCCCTCAGTGGCTTCTAAGCGGCTCAGCGTAGGAGATTTACTAGACAATACCAGAAGTTCGAAGCCATTCTGGCAGAGACGAACATGCGCGTTCAAATACTGTAGAAAACTAAGAAATCGGTGAGTTTTACGTTTTATTAACGTGGACCAGCCCCATGCACGCCGGACATGAGGCAGATCGCCCCCATATGAGGCGTCTAGTACACAAGACAATAATACATTGGCCTCACAATACAGGGGTCATGTCGAAACCCTTCAAAACGATTCGCATTGCAAAAAATGGGGTCATTTTGGACAATGACATACCATTATATTGATTGGTAGACAAGGATCAGCTCCTTCTCACGCGCCGTTACAACGCAGTAGATTTGAAGTCAGACACGCAGTTCGAGTGCTTCGAGCTTTGTGCACGCCCAGATAGGTTCTCAATTGCTAGAAGAAATATAATTTACAATAATTACAAGATTGGTGCTCCACTGAAAGTACATCAGCACACCGTGAACCATCACTCATTCAGGTAGATCAGATTTCCTACTGTTCCAATTGATTGATGACACGTCAGAACAAGGTTTGAAGCATATGTGTGCTTCGCACAGGAACTACAAGGCAAATTACGGGGATGTTGTTCCCCGTTGTGTTACAGTAACGATCGTAAGATCTACTGGAATTCGATTTATATGAGCCAATTGGGCGTGAGATGATGGAATCGTGGCTTTGTGAGGGGGCTGAGATGACACTTGACTGACCTGTCAGTTTAATCGAGAGTCACGACAATTGACATATGCTGATACCAGTAGAGGTCTACAATTCAGCACAATTGATAAAAACGTTGTCAATTCAGCATTCCAACAAGGGCATAGATTAGGATTCTGAAAATAGTATGTAATGTCGCTGGCTAGAGGAGGTAATTTACATCGAGAAAGGTATGCTATCTTTGGGTTTGAGTATCCGGTGCACAGTCATTCTCAGAGCTGTGGAGCTCGCTTGGGAGTGGTGCTGGACCTTCGGTATCATCCTCAAATGGCACTTTTAATCCGCGGTAACATCTGATTCTGTAGGTTCGACTTTCATGCGGAATCGTGCCAGAAAGATATGGCACCACGACCCTTTGAGATACGCATTCATCTCTTCCAAGGGATTAATGGTACTGACGATCAAAAGGATGACGCACCACTGACTTATGATGTATCGTATCGCTAGCGACGGTCTAAGAATTACTTTGGCAGTTGTAATCCAGAAATTTTCGATAGAACAATATCTATCGTTTCAGCGATTGGGCTATCGAGATTGGTTTCGAAGCCCCGTCTAGTAGGTTTATTCAGTCGAAACGCGTATCAGATCCGTAACGTTCTATGTAAGATCAGAAACATCATTTTGGCGACTCATTTCGAGATGAAACTTTGCTACGACTTGATGATCGGTATGTCACAGAGCTTACGAGAACATTGACTGGATACCGCATGGCTAGATGCATTATATGTTCGAAGACCCCTTCACGCTCTAGAAATCATTAGGACAAGATATTGAGTAATTGCGTGGCGGTCTGCACACGGCAAGCCACAATAGAGATAGCGAAGCAAACTCTGAACGTGGATGACGAAAAAAGATGGACTCAGGACGCTATTTCCTCCATGATTGCTCATGTAGAAAACAATCTTACATTTAGAAATTGTTCTCTCTTCTACATTTGTCTATCACCCACTGTCATTTTCTATGCATGCTGACAGTATCGTCGGACAGTGCAATTTGGCCGATATGCACAATGCCAAGTTTCTCATCCGATTCTATGTTACGTATGAATGGTCGCACTTTTTTCTGTTATGTTCGACAGAAAGTGCGCCGCTTAGCTCTACCGCACATCTTTTTTTGCTCTCACTGATCGTTTGAGTCTGGCCGGCTGTTTGAAAATCGACCAAACTGAAAACAGCAGTATCGGGTAAGGTCGTGAGCGGATCTTGCAACATTGGACGATCGAAACAAACAAGTAATCGCATTATAAGAGCCCCCGCGTCCCTTCTACTGCCTTGCTTTGAGGGACTTGCGGGGACGGAAGATAATACTATAGGTTCGAATGGCGAACACGTAACCGACGAAGTAACACTGACATCTTGTCTAGCCAACAAACTTGAATCGAGCTTCGTACAACATTAATTTCATACGGGTTATGGGTTATTTTTGCTTGAATGATATGCTTCCCCTCTGTGCATGCTTTTTCTTAAATTCTGGGCATGGTGTGGCCGCCTGAGTCTCTTAGTCATATTCTTTAGCCCACGCCTTTCTTCTCCTCGGCCAGCTGTTCGACGGGGTTTTCTGCAGGTATGGCAAGCATTTCGCATTCACCAGCTAGCACTCAGTGCTTGATTGTTTGGAACACATGTCTTCCAAATACCATTCGAAAGTTACTGAGCGCATATAGAATTTTATTCAGAGAGGAGTTGCGGCGGGGAAGCGCATCCACCTGCGACAGTCCAATTTTCTGTATACCAAGCGGGTATCCGCGAACTGCCTCAGAACCACGAACATGTGCACGTGTTGGAGAAAAGAAAAAGTCTTCCGTTTTGATAGTGTCCAAAAGACCTCAGCCATCTACTGTCGTGTAGTCATATGCCCATTCGAGAATACGATGTTATCGCATGTTCATAGAATATACACATGAATCAGGGGGTTTCGACCTTGGTTTTCTGAGTATCTGTCCTATGTTCAGAGTGCAAACTCTTCCACTTGTCTAAAATTGCTTCTTTTTAGCACCATCCCGATCCTTATAGATCTGCAACGGTGTTCGTCGCAAATCTTGTGAGTGTATAGTAACGCCAACACCAATCCCCGGTCCCTCAGCTCTATGTCGCATCTCCAGATTGTCAACGAGAAGGACTCCTTGTCGTCATTTACTGTTTCTGCTATCCTGGTCGTAGCTAAACTTATCACTGACCGTAAAAGTTTTTTGGTTAATAATTCCACTGTTTCTCATGGCAGCAGTATCTGTTCCAAGACAAATAGTTAGACAGTCTGCAAGTGTGAGACTTTAGCTGACGTGCAGCAGACGAACTTGAAGATATACCTGCATTGGAATAGAACCGAACATGCGATCAGTATTTTTAGATGTAAGATGCAGTGTAGAACACATCTACTAGCCCAATCATCCAAAACTTGAACAATCCTCAACGGAAGTGGACACAAAAAATAGTTAAACGAGAAAAACTTTGTTTCTACGAACAAGTGAAACCGGAACGCCAGGCTCACAACTTTAGATTTGTCATGTCAAGTGTTTTGGGATTACCTCTTGGTGGTTGGACACCGTCCTTTTCGCCTACATCCCCCTACTAACCCTTAGTGTCATATTCTGCAAGCGAAACCTTCCCAGTAGAGCTTGTGCGTTATGCGGAGCGACTGACTCCATATTCATTTGGAACTCAAAGTGAGGTATGGAGTCTCATATACTCATAAAGAGTACTGCTGGATCACTTTCAAGGAAGGCATATGTACCGCTGTATACGGATGGGTGATAGTACGTCTCGAAGTTTAAACTGCAACCGCACAATGAAGGTCTGCCGACACGGCAAACACGTCACTGTGTGACGAGAGTGACCAAGTAATACTGTGGAATGCAGGATCACGGTCGGTTCGCGAAGCGAGCAGGTGATATGTCTGCGCGGGAAGCGCGCGTGCCTAGGTACCGGGTAGACGTAAACAGTGGAGTACTCATAATGTAGCCACGTGATGGTTTCGGCTTAGTTCTTACGGGGCCCAATGAACTATCATTTCCTTTCAATTGTACATATGTTAGAATGAGACGGTACGTCTAGTTTGCGATAGGCTACAATAGTCATCGGTACGCGCCAAGTATTATGGTGTCGTGGGCACATTTCACAAGAAACTATAAGCGCACTACCTGCATATAAAACTCCTCATCGCAAGGGTGGTCGCTCGAGATGAGGGGGTCTCTGAGAAGCTGGGGTGCTCGTGGTTTTGCAAGCGCGTGCGGAGTGAGCATCGCGAATACGGCGAAAGGATTTCTGCGGGGAAGCGAGCGTTGGTCGACTAACGATAAGGAACGAGTCTCTCTCCTCGTTGGTACGGAAAGACGCAACAATGGGAAATTGAGAAGAAGAGGCCCTTATCACTCGGTGACAATACCAAGTTCAGGACCTAACCCGATGTTTCAGTAGTGAATGTTAGAACACAAGGGCGACAAATGTGTCTATCCGGTACAGGGGTATGATTAGCACTTTTCTGCCTGCAAGACACAATAGAATCAGAAGCGTAAATGGACCTGCTGTGAATATTGGAGAAAGTAGACTGCTGACATCGTGAAGACCAGGCGGATCACGTGAGAGTAAGCGACCTGCACCCGAAAATAGAACCTTGAACAGGATAAGGTGCTGGAAACTTAAACCGTGAAAGCTTTAGTGCTGCCGTCCGAGCCATATTCGTTGTATCTGATGGGTTACACTTCATGTCATGCAATGCCCAAAAAACCCCTCCCTGTCTAGGCTCGTTCATAGATGGGAACAAATACACAAAACATTCCGATAGAACCTTGTCGAGTGTCTACTAGGCATTTAGCCTCATATGAGGTCATATTTCGAACAGATAGTGATGGATTAAGGCGAGATTTTCTTATCTATTCCCTGTATCTGCTTGAAGCTGTTAGAGTAATGTATCCGGAAAGGGTAGAGTAGTAGAAGAATTCAGTAGACTTTTTGCGCAGTCGGGTTTCTAGTGTAACTGAGTTTTCCACCATACATGCTGATATCATAGACGTCGGTGAGGTATATTAAACTTTCCACAACTAGCGTATCCGTCATATGTATTATGCATCTTTAATTATTTTCCCAACGAACAGTTTGCCTCACATGAGGCCAGAATTGATCCCTTATGAAGCAAGATGCAAAGTCAACTAGAGACTAGAATAGGTTATCACATGCATTAAGAGGTGCGTTTCAATGGTTCCTGTAATGTGAATCGCTGCCATACGAAGAAATGACTGCACTTGACGGATAGAACAAGGATGGACGCAAGATCCGGTGGAATGAACCCGTAACAGTATGTAGGGTATGGGTTACACAACACCACCAAGGTCTGAATAGCAACCAGTGCAGTTGTACTTATAAGCTATGCAGAATCGATGGATTGCGTATGACGATAAGTCAAACATAATTTTAAGCAGCTTCTAGTCGGGCTATACGTTCTCCCAGTCTTATTCTTGCGCGAAACAGAACTTTAATCTATTGAAAATTTATTCTGCTGCAGATGCCAACGTAGTGAAATCTCAATCTTCTCCTACGAACTCGTCATTCAGAGTTTTGCATGTTTTTAGCTGAGTCACTTACACTAACAAAATTCTCTGAATCTATTGCGGCGCCCCTGTTGGACTTCTGATCCCTGACCTGGCTACGCTGCACTTGTCACTTAGAGCGGCCACTGCACCACTTTTACTTTCACGCATTTTCTGCTATTCAGACGTTGTATCTACGATCTTTCGAGAAGATCTCCGGACAATAGCCATGTAGCAGTTTCGCAATATCCCAAATTGTGAATTGGATGCACAGATCCACAGATTTCGACGAGCATGGGATAATTCCCTCCATTTCTCTAGGTATACAAGGTAGAGTATCCTACAACGAATACAAGCATGAGGAAGATATTAAAGTCCTGCGAGGGTTACACCCGCTATAACTACATAGAGGGATAAGAACCAAATTTATCTCAGTGTGAAGCAATGTCAGGGAAATGGCCTACAACGATCGAATACGAGTCCTCTCAGAAGATTGTTTACTTTGTACAGTAGCTGCCTATGAAAACTTGTTCGAGAGCTAGGTCGAAGATATCAATTCGAGTAGCTATCGCAAGTAGCACTCACCACTCCATCGACAGAAGAACTCTCAAAAGCCCGCCCATTTTCTCAGTTTCTTCGTGGAAATGTCTCCAGATTGTTAAGGAGTCTGTCTGGACGATATTTGCTCATATATGGATGCAGGGTTAATGGTGTTTGTTTGCTATTGTGGGTTGCAAACTTGCAAGTTTGTCTTTGTAAAAGTATTGTTAAACTTAATGCATACGCACCAAGTTGGCTGATGAGCAAACGAGGTTCCAAACTACAAATGCTGCAGCATGGGCATGTGATTTGAGTCCGCTTCCGTCAAATTCCGAGGTGATCAGAGCTCCAAGTGTGAAATAGAGCCAAGTCAGGTAGTCCCGTACGACTGAAGTACTGAATGGCATAGTTTGCTCAAGTATTGAATAACTGACGTTCGTCAGCTTCACCGCGTTCTACAGTTTGATTGACTCTGAGGTAAAGCTTGAAAGCAGGCAGAGGAATGTCAGTGGCCCAGCTTAAAACTCTCTCTGGTTGAGTATGATGCCACGAAATCGCACCTGGGCGCCCGCATCGTATGAAGCGAGGTGTGTGCAGCACTGTGACATGTTCATTCGTCGTAATCCTAGCTCACCACATGGAATGATTCCAAGTTCGTTTTGAAACATTACCGCACCTCTTCTGCTCTTTCTAAAGAAGGCTCCATTTACTGCATTTTTCCGCCAGAGAAGATGTCAACCGAAATTACGAAGAGCTCTCAGACCAGTGTAGACAGACGAATTAGATGGCTACATATTTGTGTTAGGGTCTTCACAAATAGAGTACATCGCAAATGATTCATATCTTCTTTTAAAAAAGGGGTTGCTTTAAAGAAAGCCTCTTCTCGCTAAGACATATAACTAGACTGGTAAAAGACCTCTGAATGCAACCTTTCAACTTGCCGGACTTCCGCTCAAATATGCAGATAAATCGTTCAATGCTGAGATCTCGAGAAACATAGGACCTGAACTAAAGAATATGTAAATTACCGTATGAGGCAGAACTTTTCCAGGTGAGGCGAGATATACTTTAGATGTTGGAGATTCAATACTAAATACAGTGCATTTGTTACTACTGTACAAACCATAATTCTCCGTCCCCACAGGAAGCGAGCTGTTCATATAGTTCTGACTGTGTCCCATGTCTGAAGACAGAGAAAAGGAGCCTCCAGCGACCAATTTGCAAGCGTCTTAGGGGACCTTGTAAAACATTTTAGGGCTGTATTACACAGGCATTTTCGTGAGAGATGTTGGAAATATCGAGAAACTTGTAGGAAAGGGCCTAGACTGTTTCGACACGATCTATTGGAATACTGCAAGGCGCAATGCAGCCAAACTTTTTAACTGTATATAAGTAATATGCACAAAGTTTCAATGACAATTAGAGTCCGTTCAAATGCGAAAAAAATCCCGCAACGTGCATCATGTTGGGCTACATCGCTAATTTCTGTACTTTACCCAGCGTTCCTCATACGTGGAATTTCGTGTAGAAGAGCGAATGAGACGGTTTTGTCATCCTTGGGAATAATATAAATATCTTTTCTGTCTAGCTTTTTGCTATGATTACAATCTACCAGTCTGAAGGTTAGTGAGATACTTATCAAAGCCATTGCGAACCATGCAATTCTACGGCACGTCGGATATTCTCAAGATATTTGCCTTTCGGGAAGATGTCACTAAAACGCTTAGCGAAGGTGCACATACACAACGCTACGTGGCTTCAATTCAACAATTTTGAGGTGTTCTGAAACCGAAAAGTATAGTCATCCAGTCTGAAGAACAACATGGGTACAAACAATACTGGGGCATTTCTACCTCTTCAGTTCGTCCTTTGCGTACACTTTCGAGAAATTACATGGATTTGAGCAGTTAGTAATTAATATAGCCAACAGATTGGGATTCTAGCTCAGAGTCCTGAAGAAGACTGATCTACACAGCTGTTGCATCTTACGCATCGTGAGAATTCCCCTTTTTTCTTGAAGTTGCTATATTCCTCGAGTATCAGAAGATCTGGTGATAGTCGAAGTGAAAGCTAATTGTGATGCCCCCTAAGTCTGCGCCCATGCCGGTCCAGTAAAATATCTGATAAGGCGCACATGCTTTTTGTTCGAATCTTCAGGTTTCCCACGGACAAGAATATTCGCAGGATGAAGCCTGACAGAAAAAAATCATGACAGTTATGCAAACATGTTTCAAATATTTGAGTGGACGACACGAGGGCAGATTCCAATCGAGTGGATCAGGTATCCTGTACTCATTACACGCGAGGTTGGATTTTGTTTCGGCTCTATGGTAGACTACCTTCAGAAAGGTCTTATGTCTGTAGAAAATTAATAGATACTATCCGTGGCGACATCCGCGTTGCGCCACAAGTTCTAGTATCGGCTCTAGGTGTGACGACACGGGGCATTCGGTTTCGGGAATTGGAATAGCCAACGCCTACACCAAAAAAAAGAATCCTCTCTTGAAACTTATGCCGATGGACGCCATATTGTATGATCCATGACGAAGCAATCCATGAAGCCATCCCATACTTGCTCTCTGTGCATAATTCAAACGAAATTTTCGCGTGAGATTTGCCTCTCACTGCAGGAAAAGTAGAATGGGCTGGGATATTCCCAGTTTGAGGGTACGCAACTGTGAAGGGGCTCATATGGCCCAACACATGCCAGCGTAGCAATCTCAAGTCGTCTGGAATAGTTCTTTGCGCCAGACCGGAACATCCCCGTATCATTCGTATAAAATACATCTAGTGTCACGAGAACCAGCATGTAGCATTAGCATATCCATTGACAGTAGCGAAAAGAGAGTCGGTTGAGAGGGAGCGTCAATGCCTACTTTATGTACGAAAATAATGTAATGGTACATCATTCGAGCAAATGAACCCTGGTTTTGTATCATAATCCCTTGAATAGGGTTCATTTCTCAACCCTGTATTCTGAATCACTGGATTAGGGCTAGAGGGGCTGGGTGGTTTGGAGACTGGGGGCGATTGGAAAAAATTCTCACGCACTACTCGAAGAAAAATCTTATTAATCAATATGTAAATATCTGCTGGTACAGTATAAGCCAGCACTAGCGAGGGTTTGTATTTTTGGCAGGAGGTCTTGGTAGTACTGTAATGCAACATGAGGCCGAATGGTCCAGTACAGCAACGCTCAAATTACGCCTCATTGCATGCCTCTGTAGAGACACTAGACACTGTCCACGAATCGCGAGCACTGTTTGTACAACCATGCAGAGTTCAGGAGGTGATTTCCAATATACACAAATTCTCACATGTTCTCGAAGTGTCAGTCCTTGTTAAAATAATCATTCCTGTTTGTCGTTGATTCTTTGTTGTCGTCACCCCAAAAACCCTCACCATGACTCGTCGTTGTCCCAGAACATATGTTCTGGACACAGGAAAAGTCGCTTAGGTTACATCTGACCCCGTGCTGTATTTCAGGGGTCCAAGCATTACAGGTCCTCATCCCTGTAAAAGCAGTACTGTCTAGACAAGAGAAGACGTGGTCTTTGTCGGACTTCATTCCAAATTACTGCAGACTTTTAGACTTTATCACAGTACGGAGTACTGAATGCCTCTTCTGTATAGCCATATGCTGTTCTCATTCGATAACATACCCGCGACAGTTTGATTCGTCAAGGCTCGGCTCCCATCCCATACCAAGAGCAATTCCACTTTCTCTGTATTACCAAAACTATGCGCGGTAAGAACTGTTTCTTACATACAAAGAGGCGAATCCAACGCAGCAAAAAGACTAACACCAGCAACTTGTCTTCTCAAAAGCACACAAATCAAGCCACAATTTGACTGTTTAAACATGATGTGAGTCCGATAACTCCGCCTGCTCAAGAAGGTGCCGATAGTGAGAAGGGGACATACACGCATGTCGAGACTGGAGTGCGCATAACGAAGCCCATTCGTTTCTTGCATGGATTCAGAACAGTGATTGACAATGGCGTGTAACTGCGCAGACTCAATTGAATATCTGATTGGGAAATGATACCAATATAGTATGATATGGTGGATGAATGTAAGTGCATGGAGTACGACTAGTCTGCACAGGTACGTTTCGGCTTCTTAATTGGCGCGCACAACGCGGTGCTAGCGGCAGCTAAAGCATGATTCGATTTAATCCCCGTTACAGCATTATGCAAACCGTTCACGAGTTGTTTGTTAACACCATGTAGCACTCGACCGGACGTTGGACAGGACAGCAGATTTTTTGAAAAGTTTTCTCCTCAGTCACCGGCGACAGTTCAGGATTCTAAACAGCAGTTAAAACTATCGGCTATGACATCAGATCAATGACACTTTCATCTCATAAGTTTTGACCGCTATGGAGTTTGGAAATCAAGTGGACTAGATGCCCTATCTGTCATTTCCCCGGGAAGAGACACTTCGCCTGATAAACTTGATAAACAGAGCAATTCTGTTGAACATGAGAAATGACACAGGAATGGAGGTGAGGGGAATGATACGAGTGAGTTGGAGAAACCCTTCGTAAGGAGTCGAATTGAATTGCTTTGACTTGAAAGAAAACTGGAAATGCAGAATTGGTCTTGACCTACCTTCCCACTGTGTGCTGAATGTCAAACGCGGCAACCGGAGTAGGTGGCGACGACATCGCCGTACTACTGACAAAACTCAACCATTGGAGTCCTCCCGGTAGTATATAAATCACTCGTCCCGTCTCATCTTCTCTGCAACACTTCTCATCCCAGTCATCCAACATTCCAAATCCTATTCTTCACTCAACCAAACCTCTCACCCTCAACCATGGCCGCCTCGACATATACTTTTGTCTTCATCGCCCTATCTGTTCTTTTTGCTGCCGTATCCGCTGCGGAAATCCTTGACCACTCTGCCACTGTGCACGCCACATCTTCGTGCCCTTCCAAGTGCACGAATCGCAAGGAGGCGGTCAGTGCTTGTGCTTACCGTTCGGAATGTGAGGTCATGACTTGCCCCTCAGTCGGCTATCAGGCTCGCGCCAAGTGCGGCCCGAAGCCTTCTGTCACCCCTTCTTCTTCCCCATCTCTGTCTATGTCGCCGTCGGCGTCGTCATCTACCACACCAGTGCCGACACCATCATCTACGCCATCATCTACGCCATCGGCATCTATGTCAGTGTCGCCGTCAGCATCATCGACTCCATCGGCATCGCCGTCTGCATCGCCGTCTACATCGCCGTCGGCCTCTAGCTCGGTTTCGGCGTCACCGTCAGCAACGGCATCATCTACGCCTTCATCTTCTGTCCTACCTCCGACGCAGACCCCCCAGCTGTGCCCCAATAAGTGTGTCCCTGCAGCTACTGCGAAGAATGACTGCCTGTACAATCCGGGTTGTGAGGTGGTCAAGTGCGAACGCGAGGGCGAGTACGGGCCGTATCTGTCCAAGTGTGCCGATGTTGAGCCGTACTAAGCGGAGGAGTGTATGTTCATGACGAAGGCAACAACGGAGGACAAAGAAAAGTCCGGATGTACTGATGCAGACTGTTAGAAACAGTGCAGCAAGATAAGTTCTAAGTGCGAGCCTGCGCCAAGGTATTAGATAGAGCCGGACAGCTAGTCTTAGATAGTAATCGGGTTGTTTGTCAATCTCGGTCTCGGGGGATGGGTTGGTATAGTTTGATTAGCTATTTGCATGTCGAAACTACTCTGTGTACTCGTGTGATCCCATGTTCTCTCTCTAGGAAGAGTTCTTCGATAGTTAGTAAAGTTTAATGCAAAATCTCTAAGACCTGACACTAGCTGGAGCATCAACATCTGCGTAATTTGCGATCACCAGAACAATTCCGAACAATCAAATCGTTCTCGCAAACATCCTAATAGGACGTTTACGACCACTGAATTCGACTGTGTCTGTGGACACATACATTCATTCCATATAAGCACACGGTTTTTCTCGACATATTGCAGAAGAAGTGAGCACTTAGGGTAGACAATGTTTTTTTTTGAATTAGACCGAGTGCAAATCGGATGCATTGCTGGCATATCGAACTTATCAATGATATACTATTGACAAAAATGAACACTGTTTTTGAAATGTAACTCCCCGTGAATGGTTCATTTCTGAAGCGTAAAATTTGATGTCGTTGGATTAGGGTTAGGAGGTTTGGGGGATAGTGTCTACTGTACCGGCCGAAAGTCACAAACGAGGTACGACACAATTACACACTGTATTCCAAAATCCACGTCAGAGAAATATCATTGTTTTGATATTGCAACACTTGCATACGTGCACGCTTCGTTTTTGTCGATAGGGGGCGGTTCGTGTATAGATGCACCGTGGCTTTTTCCGATAATATAGCTAAATATTTCTGAGTGGTGCTGTACTCATGACGGCGCCAATTTTCGAGCGCGCCTTTTCAACGCACTCCTTTTCATAAGTACTAGTGTCTATTGGACATTGAGTTTTGCCTCATATGAGGTCTACTCTGGCCTCACATGAGGCCAACTGACCACCGAAAAAGTATTAAAATATAGTACGTATGGTGAATATGCTAGTTGTTGTACGTGTAAATTGTCTCACCCCCGCCTATGATATCAAAACAAAGGGTAGCCTACTCCGTCGCACTAACACTCTGACTGCGCCAAAAGTTCGCTGTGTTTTTCTACAGCTCACTCTGCCAGAATAGAGAACGCAAAGGCCTTCAAGCAGATATAAAGAGCAGCGGACGTGGACGTCTCCTTCATACTTTAATATCTCCGCGACATTTGGCCTCATACGAGGCAATTTGACCTCATATGAGGCCAGTTGTCCGATAGACACTAGTATAGTTGATTTTATGTCTACATTTCGATTTGTCCATTCGGTGCAGAGGCCTACCATCGGCCCCGAACCGCACGTCGCACTTCATCCGGCTCTCTCGATTGTAGTCCATGCCGCGAAACCGACGGGGTATAGGAGTCTATATATAAAGAACGTCAACTAGGTTGGCTTCCCTCTCTGGTCACCACTTCCTTCCCTCTTTTATCACACCTCTTCTCATTCTTTATGCATAACTCGCAGCATGCCAACGTCTGGATTGTACCCGAAGTCGATTGCATCCTAGTACTAATGAGACTATTTCACGACAGATTTTGCGCTTGTTGAGCTTTCTCTCGAGTAAAATATTAGGGCTAAAAAGCTCACAGACCGCACAGGACGGACGGGCTTCGAGAGATGTCCATCATAATACAATGGTTCTAATTGAGAAGACCAATAATTGCTTTACGACACCCATGTCTATGAAACTGGGTATTTTTAAGTTGATATGATTACGCGGTTTACGTCCGCCTCGTATGAGAAGGTAAACGCAATCACCGGTAGAGAATGGAGAAGTAGTGGCCTTTTGCGGGACTGCAGGGTAGAAGGGTAGGCGGGCAGAGGAGAAAAGAGGGGGCGGGGGGTCCGAAATGGGAAGGTTGGGATAAGAGTGGGGCTAGCTTGAGGTAGCAATAGGTAAAGCTTTAAGTACTCATGAGTTACTCGATGATAACCTGATAGCGCGAGGAATAGTTTCATATTATAGATAGCCCATAACGATAGCTCAATTTGATGGCAGTGATTTTCACTTGGATTGTAGACGGGCTGTATTTTGCAACAAACTCGTAGTCTGAGCACCCCTGGACTGCTGGTAGGGAAGCACAAGTTTTGCAATGATCGTATCTGCAAATTTGCAAATCTGAAGACCGGCAATGTTGGAAGCTGTCCTGGTCGGTATTATGCTGAATCGAGAGGGCATTGGAAAGACAACAGTGTTTTGAAGGCAGGCAAATCCGGTCGTTAAATTGCTGACAAATGCACGTCATTTGTGCAAGACGCGACACAGAGTCATCCGTTTACAAGATATGGGGAATCTCGTCCGTTTTTCTGCAAATGGATGCGGGCGGGCACTGGGTGGAGTGGCCTAGTAGAAATTCGACCCGTACTGCGCATTGCGGAATGCCATTGATTGATGACTTCCGTGGAGTTCCAAAACGCGTAGTTCGTGTTGTATGGCCGGTTTCGCATGGATGCCAAATTCCGATTTTTTCTGAACAGCCACGTCTACTGAACGTTCGCATCTACTACTCGCAGCTAATCCCCTATTACGAGTTGGAGCTCGTATCACGAATTGTGCAGTACACTGTAATTCCGCATCTCACTTCACGTACCTCAATGTCACATGATGACCTATAGCATGCCTCACGTGGATATGCTTACCTTGGACATTTCATACTCTCAATTGCCTTCCGACGGATCTCACGCTACTACACCGCAGACTGCTTTGCGCAATATGTGCCATTTGCGGCTCCAGGAAACTGAGCATTATTCTCCATGATATTCAGCCGCACTAGCTCATCCATAATCTTGCTGACGTTATATGGCACGACGTGAGTTGTGAAACTCGGCGCTAGTTTCTCGGATGGTATCGTAAACACAATGGAATGTAGACAAGGACTAATGTCTATTTCGTGTCAGACGCAGCAGATTGCACGAGTGTTCCTGGACGGCGTCAGTTTAGTGCGTGCAGAGCGTGGGAGTCTTAACTGTATCGCGAGGCTTCAACGAAGTAGTTCTGTCCTTCGCACTGTGTTCGTGTAGTAGAGCCTGCTTTGTGCATCGCCCCGTTACCGGTTAAATATGCGCCCACGAATTCATATATCTGGCACGGCGTGGTTTGCGCCGAAATGTTGCCAATTGCTGCGCATGGCAGAGTTTTACAGTCGAGTCGGCATCCTTTCATACGGAACAATGTTGTTCCTAACGTGTTTGGCCAGCTATCCTTAGAAGTACTTAGAGGAGTACAGACGCCAACCCTCCAATCGACTCTTGCCGTAGCCCTGCTGCAGTTGACCCTTGCCGAACGGGAGGCACACACTTCTTGTGCTGAAGTGGTCTGACACGTGTCACACGAAGGGTACAAACAAACTAAACCTTGAGTCGACACCAGAAAGAGCTTATAAACGTGTAATCAGTGGTGTTGGGAAGTAAGTAATTTGTAAGACCAGTGGGGTGTTACCGAGGGATGGGCTTCAGATCTGCGCATGTGAAAATACGTGGGCACATGGATGTTGTGTCTCAGAGAAAATTACGTTTGTCCATCTGCTCATGTGTTTTCGTCGAATTACGTTTCTGTAAGATGCTGTTTGCATTCGTAGAAAGTCGGATATGCTCCAATCTAGTGCTATGAGCTCTCGGACGTCGCATTTCAGCCAGTACATCCGCAGTATTAATCTAATTTTAGCAGTTTGTGTTTTTCAGTGTGTTTGTTGAATTTAGTTGTACTTAGTCTGTACGTACCCATCTCGGGGTAGGCTGATCTTGGGGCTAAGGGGAGTACAAGTAAATTCTAGACTGAATCGTCGGTATTATTCTACCTGCGTCGCTGCGTAGATCTTGTTCCCCGCGCCGTCATGGTCCGGTGAGAGGAGAGATGTCTTCAACTCTCAGGTGCAGCGACAGTTTTTACATGTGTAGATCTCCGCCCTTGTCACTGGTGACACCCTCCTATTCGGCTACTGAACAGGTCTTACACGTATCACACGAACCGTGGAAACAAACTGAATCTCGACATGACGTGAGAGAGAGGTATTACACGTGTATTTCGTGGTGTTGAAAAGGAAGTGACATCTACGATCGGTGGGGTGTCACTGGTGGCAGGGGTTGAGATCTGCGCGTGTGAAGGTACGTGGGCAGATGGATGTTGTTTCTGAGATAAAATTGCGCATGTGCATCTCCTCATGTGTTTTCACATGTGTAGATCTCCCCCCCTGTCACTAGCGACATCCCTCTTGTCTAGATTTTCATTACATCTCAAAACTCTTTGTACTGCTATACCGGCCCCAAAATCGCCCACTTTTCTGGGCGACCTTTCTTGCGGCTGAGTCCACGTCTTTTTCAGCCTCTTTAGTGATGCCCGCTTGCCGGAGCTGGGTCTCAAATTGGCATGTAGTGTTTATGTTTGTTTACCTGGACGCTATTTTAGAAGGTTCTACTAAGTGCTTACAGGTTAATCTTATTCCCGTAGTTTGTGAACTGCTCCTCGCCCTTCAGAATCTCACACGTCGCACGCATCGTAACGATGTCCAGATAACGTAGAACTCTCTGCCATAACTCCCCTCAATCCTCGTAAATATACACGTGTGTGTCTTGCGCTCTGGAAGGACCTCTTTTTCGCTCCTCCTCATCCTCAGGCAAGCTATAAGCGTCATTCACCAACCCGGCCGCAAAAAATAGTGCCACTACGATGCACGACTTATGCCTCGGACCTTCACGGTACTCTTCCCGCCTCTCCACTAGAACGGCTACCCTCGTGAAATGTTCTTTTGTCCATACCCAAAATTCTACCTTCATAGATCTTCGTCTTCTCCCGCGTGCGCTCATGGAAGTCTGCGTACAGGAGCGTCCCATAGAAGTGGAAGATCGTTTCACCTTTTGCAAAGACCCGGTCCGCAAACACCCCGATTTCCATACCTTCGTACTTCAATGTCGACGGATGCACCACCCCACCCCTCTCCATCGCTTCCACCGCCCGTAATGTTGGCGGATCCTGCGTGTCCAGCAAGGCGTGGTACTTTACTGGCGAGTTGTCCACCGACGCCCGTGAAAAGCGCAGGGAAAGCATGGGATTGCCGGCGTACTCCGCAATAAATCGGACCATGTAGTCCGGTAGACACTGATACTGGGGACACGCAGCGAGAGCATCCGCCAGGTCGCCCACCATCCTGGCGGACACATTCCGGCTCACGACGGCCAATTCCCTCGTGGAAAGCTCCAGCACCCGTGGAGATACACCAATGTTCCACGCGGTGCTCACAACGCTTTCGCGTAACGCCTTAACCAGGCTCGGTAGAGCTTGACTGACGAAGTCGACATCCTTATCGCACCCCACGGAACGGTGATGTGTCGGATGTCCTAGGTATGTTTGTCCAGTTGCGCAAGTACCACTGAACAGGTCCACCACAACGTCCTCAGGTGTCGAATACTAGAATACCGGCTCGCTCATATGCCTGGTGCTCTTCCGACCAGGTCGAATCATCTCCATGCGACTCCCTTAGCCTGCTCTTCTCACCACCTCTCCGGGCCCCAGCCGCCGGATTCCATCCATACACTTCGCCCGAGCTAAGAACCATGCTTGCCGAGGAGACGAACAAGGTCAGGACGCAGGAACAAGAGAGTGTTGGACTGACGACAAGGGTCAACCACTGCAAGGATATGCTATAGCACGCTGATCAAGAGCATCCTGAGGTGGGGGTGACGACTAAGGGAACGCTTTGAGAGTTCCTGCGACTTCTAGCCAAATTCAAGAATGTCGAACAAGAGAACGAGAGCCTACGCGTGGCTCGCGGGATATCTGGTGGCTGACAGCACGTCACACCATGTGCCGGAACTGTGAGTGATCAGAGTCAAATGCGTATAACACATGTGGGGGCAAAAAACATCGGTGTTGCTAAGACCATTGAGAAGCAGATTCTACAATGGTGCCACCACAAAACTGCGCAGCCAGACCCCGTAAGTTCTGTCCCAATCCGGAACTGAACGGATCGCAGTGAGTGGTGCGTGGCGGGGGAGCTTTCCGCGGATGACCTGGAAG
>JAUKWC010022990.1:0-18686 GCA_032356245.1 Endocladia muricata | reverse complement strand
ACCCACGTGCTCCCACAGCCTGACATCTCACACCCTTACAATACCAATATATCCACGCGGTGCTCCCTGCTTTTCTTGCTTCGGCCTCGTCTCTCCTCCCTGTACTTCGACCCACGTGGTTATCCTTGCTTCACTTGCGACGCTGCGCTCATCCCGCCTTGCATTGCCATCATTACCGGGCTTCTTTCCCTCTTTCGTTTCTCACCGCACTGTAACCATGGCGCCGACTGAACTCAGCCGGCCCGGGACAGCCGCCGTGTGCTTGCCTGCCTCCATTGCCGTCCCCTTCTCATCTGAGGTGAACGCGAAGTTTGACCTGACGAAGTTCGACATGTCAGCCTTCCTGAGCTTTGTCATCGCAGCAGACGACGAGGGCTCAATGGCAATGAAGGAAATTGCCGCTGTGAAGAGCAAGCAGCGCAACCCTGGCAGCCACTTCCGCACTTCTATCGAGAGCGACGACCCGGTCTCTCGCGAGTTGGGCAGCGAGCAGATGAAGCAGATAGGGCGCGCAGCGCCGCCAATCGTGTTGATGACCCGAAAGGACAAGAGGATTAGGAAGATCGCGGATGTCGCCCTGAGGCAGAAGAGCTACGGGGTGTCCCTTATTGTTGGCACCAAGTTCATTCCCTCTAAGGTCAGCAAGGCTCGGGAAGTACTTCTGCCAGGAACCTTTTCCGTTGGCCACCTCAGAACCTTCGAGGTTGTGATGTTCTTCCACGCGATGAAAGAATGTCACTCGAGGCGCGGCGGCAAACGTGTAATCGCTTTGAAGAAGGTATATCAAGCAGAAACCTTCTCGCGTTTGCTGTGCAGCTGCTAACTCGGGCGTGGACGAAGCTGGCGAAGGCAGTGGGAGTTTTGGAATATGAGGCGTTAGTCCGAACCTACATTCTGTTTCGTCCCCGCGTTCAGCACTTTGCGGCTTTGGAGTCACGCGCTGATGGTTTTGCACCCATGACGCAGGAGACCACGCTGCAAGGAAATGGGGTAGCAAGTGTGGAGGAGAGTACGAGCAGTACGGTAGCCTGACGCCGAACTGGTGAGAAGGATGCGGCAATGTGGGCGGTTACCGGTCTGTTCCTGTCGAGATTGCAAGCCATCGTTACAGCCGAAACTTTGCACGATCTCAAGCATCGCAGGAACTGGCCGTATGTGGACCGCTTTCAGTCGGGCGATGAACACTTCCGAAGAGTCTTTTCCGACTTGAGCGGGGATACCAGGGAGGCCTTGGGGCTTCAGCGTGGAGCGCTTGAAGATAATAGTGCCTGTTCAGAGATTATCCACGTGGACTCCGACCTGTCGGATGCCGATTCGGCAGACACAAGGCCGCGTCGTCGTCGGCGGGTGACACTGTCGAGCACCACGCCCAGTGTGGGACTATCCACGCAGCCTCCTCGTTCTTTGTCTTCCCGGCTGAGAAAGGAGATGGAGTTGGAACTGCAAAGTAGCGACAACGAAGTGAGGGGTGCGGTGGCACACAGTCGTACGGGGCAAGGTAGTGAGGCTTTCCGGTCCATTCTCAACCTGTTAGTGCCAGAGCCGACCGACCCCCTTCGTGAAGCCCCAGAACCAGCGAAACATAATAGCCCGTCTCCACCCCCGCAGGAGGTGTCGGAAGAGTCGCTCCGCAAGGAGAAACCATCGACGGACCTTCTCGCGTAGTTGTACGACGTGATGAAGTCGGACTGCCCTGTCCAAAGCTGCAGTTTCCACGACCTCCTCAATCATTACGCTGACGACTCGAGTAAGAGCCTGGAGGGTAAAGTTCAGCTGGTGTTGACAGACCCTCTGTTCAACACCAGAAGCGAGCGGGGTCCGGACAAGTCTGGCCATGATGTCCACACCAACAAGGACACGGACGCCTCCATCCCATTATTCGAAGCACTGCTTGGTGAAACCGGCCACGGAATCATTTTCTGTGGTGGTCTACAGTTCGGCATGTGGCATTCGCGCCGCAAGCGTTACAGTCGAGAGGTGTATGATGAGGCGACTGACGGGGCCAGCACGTCGAGGGGGAGGCGGCAGAAGGACTTTGTGTTCAATGTGGAGGACCAGCCGATAGTCCGAGTCCGAGCTCGAGGTTACTACACTCAAAGCACGGGTATAAAAGGATGTGGCCACGCCTCAGCCACTCAATGGGCTTTTCTATTCTGGGGAAGGAATGTGCCGCTTGAAATGCAGTTCGCCTGGGTATACTACCAAAGTAACGGGTATGTACAGTCTTCGCACACAGCCTGGACGAATTGTATGGATGGAGTCCAGCGGTTGGAGCACGGAGAGGTGGTGAGAATAGCTGACGAAGGGAGTCGCATGTAGATGCTTCGACCTGAGCAAAAGAGCATGAAGCACATGAGCGAGCTGTTGTTGCAGTATCCGACACCAGGGGACCTTGTGATGGACTTGTTCAGTGATCCTTGTCCGACTGCGAACGCATGCCTACGACTTCCGAGACGTCGCCGCTTCGTGCGGTGCGACAAGCATGACGACTGCGTCATTCAAGCTCTGCCGAGCTTGGTCAAGGAGATTAGCGCAAGCGTCGTGAGCACCGCGTGCCAAATTGGTGGCTCCCCGCAGCCTGCCGAGCTTGCCACCAGGTACGTGGCCGGCGTGAAACGGAATGTGTCTGGCAGGAAGGGGAACAGGCCTGCGGATGCCCCTGCAGGGTGCCCCCGGTATCAATGCCTACCGGACTACTTAGTACGGTTTGTTACGGACTACGTCGGGGATTCCATGCTTTCCCTGCGCTATTCACGCGCGTCGGAGGATAAATGGCCGCCGGAGTACCACGCCCTCCTGGACACGCAAGACCTGCTAACATTATGGGAAGTGGAAGCGGTGGCGAGGTGTGTAGTGGTGCGTCCGTCGACGGACAAGTACGAGGGTGTGGGACTTGGGGTGTTTGCGGGCCGGGTCTTCGCGAAAGGAGAGGCGATCCTCGCTTTCTACGGGACGCTCCTGTACGCAGACTGGCGTGAGCGGACCCGGGAGAAGACGAAGATCTACGGCGGTGGAACTTTGGGGGTAGACAAAGAACGTTTCATACGGGTAGCTCTTCACGTGGAAAGGAAGGCGGAGTGCCGTGAAGGTCCAAGGGACAAGGTGGAAATTTTACGGGCACCGTTTTGTGTGACTCGGTTTGTGAATGCTGCCCGGTACTTGCGTGGGGATGAGGAGGAGCGAAATGGAGGTAACTCTAGAGCGCGAGACACAAACGCGGAGGTTTGCGAGGATCGAGAGGAATTGTCGCAGAGAGCCTTACGCTCACTCGACACCGTAACGATACGTGCGACGTGTGAGATTCTGAAGGGCGAGGAGATGTTCACAAACTACACGCATAAGTTTAGGTTCTAAGTACGTGATAGGATCTTCTGAAATAGCGTGCAGGTAAACGAACTTAAACACTACATGCCAGCTTGAGAGCCATTTCCGAGCGAGCCGGCCATCCTGCAGCAGCTGAGGAAGACTTGGGCTGAGCCGCATGAAAGTTCGCCCAGAGAAGAAGGCGATTTTGGGGCCGCTATACCACGAAGAAGAGGTTTGAGGAGTAATGAAAATTCAAAGTAGGGGAGGGCCACCAGTGCCAGGGGTTGAGATCTAGATACGTCAAAACACATGAGCAGATGGATGGGCGAAATTTGTTCTGAAAAACAATATCCATCTGACCATGTATTTTCCAATGTGTAGATCTAAGCCCCTGTCACTAGTGACACACTCCTAGTCTGAGTTTTCGTTACCTTCTGGAATGCCCATCTACAGGCCCTCTCCCTCTGCTTCCAGTCCTGCCGTTGACGCTTATGATACTTCAAACGTCGGCAGGCACTCTCCGCGTGTGCCTGACGTTTCAAGGGCCCTACTACGAGTGGTAGCTGCTAGCTGGCACTTCTAGTGCTCAGGTCACAACAACTGCTACGTAGTTTTCGAACTTCTTCTTCTCACCGAGCCTCTCTCTGTCCTATCCTGCCTTTAGCGCAGGTCTACATCGATGGCTCCGCCGGCCAGTACGACGAGAGGGGCTGTTCCGATGCAACGATCTCGCAAGCGGAGCTACGAGCAGCGGGAGGGGAAGGATGATGCCCCCGCTGCGCCTGTCACTGTGCGTGCACCGAACGGCGAGGTTAATGCAACTCAGCTCCACCCGGCAGCCAGGTTAACAGGGGTTCTGCGGCCCCAGACAACGCCGGCGGCGTCTCTGTTTTGTCGCGAAGGTGAACCAGCCGATGGTGCCACTCTTTTGGCGACTCACGGTGCTAACAAAACACTGGCAGCTCCACTAGGGTGGGCTACCAACCAGATGCCTCCCTGACGTGCATCTATTCAATCTGACTGCAGCTCGAGCACGGCCAGCTTCACCGTCCGACGCGGAATCGCGTCCGCTCCGCGCGTTCGCACGTCCGTAATTGCGGTCCATGTGCGGTCTCACATCCTCTGTGGAGTAGGGCAAACTCATCGCGCGACTGAGCGTCCTCCTGGGGCATCGTGGTTGAGACCGTCGTCGTCACCACCTCCGCGTATGCCGCCCCGGACAAGGTTTGAGACTTCTGCTGTAGCTCGTTCCCAATCGGTCTCGCGTGAGCAGATGAAAGAGCTACAAACGATACTTGCTGAGTAGATGGAAGAGGTCAGGGCGGAGGAGGAAGAGATGGCTGGTCCCAAGATAAGGGCCGACGACTACAAGGAGAAGGTACGTCAGTCCGATCAAGAGCTCCTGGAGGTGCGGGCGACGACTGAGGCAACGCTTCCAGAATTCCTGCAACTAAAAGCCGAATTTCAGGATGTGGAGGAGGAGAACGAGAGCCTATGCTTGGCTCGCGGGATTCCTGGTGGCATCCAGCAGACCACTCCGCGTGCCGGAACTGGACGTGGTCACAGTCGCAAGCGTGTGACACAAGTGGGAGCGAAGTACATCGTTGTTGCCAAGACCATCGAGAAGCAGGTTCTGCGAGGGTACCACCGCGAAACTGCTGCGCTGGACCCAACAGGTTCTGTTCCAGCTCGAAACAGGGCGGGTCGCACTGAGCCGTGCGAGGCGGGGGGGCTTCTCGCGGACGGCCTGCAGTATCGTGCCGATTCCACCGATGGTTCTTGCTAACCGTAAGGAGTAGTATACACGTTCCTACTACGGTGAGGCAATGGCTTCGGTTGGAATGGTGCGTGCGGAGCTTGACACCGGGAACTGGTCATCCTTGTTTTTGGAGGCCGAATCCCGCCTCGTGTGCGAGGAGGCTGTCTGAAGAGACTTCGATCTATGTGCAAGGATGAAACAGACAATCTCTGAAGTGATGAGCGCACAGAAAAGAAATGCTACGGACAGGCTGTTCCAATTTCTTGGGTATTTTTTCTTGGTGTCGCTGAAGATCACGTTTGTATCGGACAGCGAGCGGGCGGAGGGCTCATGATAGGCATTTCAGGCGTGGCTGAGTCTGATGAGGTCAGAAGGGGAGCAAGGGACTCCACACTTCTCATGGCGGGGACTTAGCAAGGTCGACGATCCAGCATATGGTGACTACTCTGTAACGAAGGAGGTGTGTGATCTTGAGGAGGGTGATGTACTGTTTGGAAACTCTTCGGGGAGACATGTCCGCTACGAGCTCCGAGGGTACCATGCTAAACATGATCGGACGTCCGCCAATGGGTCCATCATGCAACTCGCACACCGGGAATCCTGGCTGGCAATAGTGACATCTTGCTTGCAGCGTGCCGAGGGCCGTGGCGGCCAGCACCAACGCACTTACAGCCTAACATTTTACAAGTGGCTGACCTTGGAAACGTCGCAGATACTATGGAGCATTTGCAACGTTTTATGCCGCATTGTTCCCCAAGAGATGCCTCGGTATGGTTCTACGGTTTAGGGGGTGTTGTTTCCGGCGGTGAATGACGGTAGGGAACGGTCTGGTGAAGACGATGGCGCGGATTTGTTGGCAGGCGCCCCTGGAGTAGCCACAAAGGTGGTGAAGGTGGTTGCAGGGAACAAACGTTATGTGGCGGTACGGAAGATGTAATTTTCGGACAATATCTCCACTATGACTGGCGGTGCTGTCGATTGCTACATTGCACATGCAAACTCAACCGAGGGACCGTATGAACCTGGCAATGGCGCTTCTGGTCTATCACGGACTCCGGCCACAACTGCGGATTCTTCCCCGCGCGCTGTTGTTGGAGCAGAGAACGAGTAGCTGTCGACTCCAAGAAGAGAGACAAGGACTGAAACCGTACGCGTATGTGGTGATATGAGTAAAGATACGGTAGTTTTCTTGTGTGTTTAATTCTAGTGCAGAGAGAATGGCATTTCCGTTAGAGACGAGGGTGCAGGTAGGACTGGCCGTGCATGGGGCATCTGTAGACCTTGTTTATTGAGAAGCGATGATAGAGGCAGTGGAGCTGAGGAGTGAAAGGGGGCACGGAGAAATTTGACCAGACCATGTGAGCTGTCGTACTGATTGCAGAGGCCTTGCACAGGCCAAACTACAGAGAAGCAGGAGCCTGACGTCCTCGTCACTGCATCTCTGCGCGCGGGACATGATTATCTTTGCGATATACATTCTCGTCAGTAGACTACCGCAAGCAAATGCATTGTCCAGTGTCATCAACAATGTCGATTGGTGCAATACAATCCATGTACTGACCGAAGGCATACTCGGTAGGTTGCAGTGATTCATGGGCATCCACATGGACGAGAGACAGAAACTGGGCCTCCATTACAGCGTCTGTGTGATCTCCGTCGTCAGCGGCGAGGAGCGCGAAGCTGAATAGCTGCAGTTTCGTCGCGCCGAAGCTTCTATTTGCCTAAACGCGCTAAATGACATGTTTACGCATTAGGTCGAGTCGAGTGACATTCAGGCTGGGGTCATAGGCCTTGACGGAAGGACAGATGTAGCCGAGAACGTAACCTCCTTTTAATATAGTAATTCGGAGAGTGTCACATGTGCGGACCGAATGTTCCTGGAGAAGCTCAGCGCGGACAAGGTCCAGCAGGACAGTAGTGCCATGCTCACCAAGCTGGAAAAGAAGATCGATACATTTGCCGGGACCTTCTCCACGTAGCGATTGGAGTCTCGCGGCGATGGGGCGGCCTTCTTCGTTTCCAAGCAGAGCCATGGCAAGGGGTCTCAAGTGAGGAAGTTGGCGGAGGTACATTCTGAAGCCTACCGTGACAAGACGCGACCTGTGCCTGTTGCTTAGAGTCCTGTGCAGGGTTGCGAGGCGACGCGATTACGGAGCTGATCCAAGTTCAGCTCGAATGGCAGCAAGGTTTTCGGAGTGCTGGATTCGGCGGACGGTTTCGTCCATGGCTGTTGCCCTTTGCTTGGAGGTACGGGGGTAGTCTTGCTTGAATGCAGTGTAGGCGTGCTGATAAAGGTCGGCATCTAGATTTTATAGGTCCCCAAAAATGCGGATGTCATCTGCAAGGTAGGTGAGGAGATGAAACTTGAGGGTCTTGAGCCTGGTGGGGTGGTGGTCCACAAAGGTGTGGAGTATGGCGGCTTTACACTTATTGACACGGTCCTCTAGGTTCTCAACCTCGGCGAAGCTCCAGTGCTTCTCTACTTCCTGTCTCAAGCAGAGTGTCAAAATGTCAGAGTACTGAGCGCAAAAAGATGCGAGGGGCGCGGAGTCAGCCTCATCACAGCAATGGTCTATGATTCCTGCGATGATTGGAAAGACAATGTCAACGGGCTTGTAGTGTTTGGCCCCCATCATGCCGCGGACTCCTTCACTTGTGTAGATTCCGCTCAGGCCCCTGCGTTTTTCGGACGCGGAGAAGTCGACATGTAGGCCGGGAACGTAGGAGTCCCTCTAAATGGCAGCCAGAGCTGTGTTGACTCCGCGAAGGAGAGCTGTGCGGATGATTCTGAGTTGTCTCCGACTGTTGTCGACGGAAGCTGGCGATGTGAGTAGGACGGGGAGGCGAGGCTAGGAAGTATGCAGGTATTGATTAGATCGAAGATGCCGACGTGGAAATTGTGCAGCGGTTCGAAACCAAAAATGGAGTGCATGTCGAGATGAGAATTGGCCGGAAGCACGGGGCATGTTTCTAGAAAGTATGGCAACCTCCGCATAAAAGAGGTGGCGAGTGCTTTCTGCGCCTCTGCGGTGGCGGCTCGTGCCTGAGGCAGCCTTCCCAGGAATGAATGAGCAGCGACGTCGGCCTCAAGGGCGACCACTTTTCTGCGAAGATGGTTCGTGGACTGCGTTGTGCGCGGCGGGAATGAGGCGGACGATATGAGGAGATTTGAAGGTACTTCGTAACGGTGGCAAGGTTGGCTGATTTACGTCCCCGATCGAAGGCCGATGATGTCCTTCGCCTCGCGTATGTCGCAATAGTAGCTGGTGAGGACTGGATGACGTTTCCAGAGACGATGGTAGGCATCTGAGCATATGACGCCTACAAGGGCGTTTTCGTACAGCGGCCAAAGCAGAGAGTGCAGGGCCGAATGCAGTATGGAGGTTTCGGTGTCTGGGGCGCGAGTAGTCGAAGAAAGGAGACGAACATCGAAGTCTCTGTCGTCCATGGTGGGGATGCGGTTGACAGGAAGATAGCGAACGGCAGTGTGCTAGGAAATCATGCAGCGTCGACGGAATGCGGCCGTGGAGCTGAGGAGAGTGAGATGCACTGGATACGCAACGAGGGCCCTGTTCTTAAATGTAGGGGCGGATCCATCCGTATTGATATGCACGGTACCTACAAGCGAGTGGGTCCCCGACGTTCTGGTGTCCCAGATGACACCCTCGAGCTCGCTACCTATGACTTCTTCGTTGAGGCTTTGACAAACTCGTCGATGTACGTCAGTCTGCAGGGAATACGCGAAGCAATGCGTGTCGCTCTGCGGGACGTCAATACAATGGCCGAAGTAGCAAAAACCTGTGTTAGCTTGCGCTACTTGCTTTCGCAGGATCTCAACAGGGTTCCAGAAGTAGGCAGTTCCGAAGGACGTACAGCTGTGGTCCAACACACGATTTACGGAGAAGACCTGATGGTGATGCTCCTTCTCGACAACAGCGAGTGTGAGGGAGTGCCACTTTTGCGAGGAGCGATTGCGGTCTGCAAAGCGCGAGAGAGAGAAGCCGGGGTCTCTCAGGATAGAGATGATCTCGTCAACCATGCGCGGGCCGGCAGTCCTCTCTACTTCGGCAGGAGAAACTGCGATAGATTGTACGCGTCCGAAGAGGAGTAGACACAGTGCCGAAATTTGCGGCGCATATTGAGTGCTAGCAAAGATGGCTGCACGGATAAGGGCTGACGGGAGGAGTGAGCAAACGGACACGTAGGGCGTTATCCACTGGTGGAACTATCTTATTGTTTTCAATAAGTACAAGACGGTCGGTCTGCTCGCGAGCACTCTAGCTTTAACAAAACCGAGTGCAGGCCTCGTGCACGCGGGAGCGGCCAAGGTGGAAGGCAGGGCCTGCCATACGACACATAAGCACGCTATTGGCTGTATCGACAAGAAAAAATCGTGCATTTACTGACGGGTACTACAACGACAGATGGGAATCGGAAAGCAGTGATACCGCGATATCCCTAGTTAAAAGTTTTTCGAAATTTCGGTCGCTCTAGGGTTTTTTTCGATACACAGCGACGAAACTGTGGAACGCAAGAACTTTCCACAGGTCCTATTTCAACCGCGGCCGCGTGGGGCGCGACCTCGCCAAATCTGCGAAGGTACCCTGCCGTCAACAGAAAGTACTGACCGACGGTTTTTCCTTTTGATGCGACGGCATGGACGGGTAAGCAGCGCGTATTCGAAACGGTATTCGCGCGGGCGCGAAGGGTTTAAGCGGGATGGGAGGCGTTGTTGAAGAGTTACGAGACTTGCGGTATGCAATGTGATGCGGGGAGTACGGGCTGTTGCAGGTGGAGATGGTGAGGAAGTGTGGGTGAAGGAGGCGTGTAGTGTGCAAACAGGAAGGGGTGGCGGGCGAGATGGGTGGAGTCGTCGAAGAGTGGGGAGGCGTTTGGTGTTCGGTGCGATACAGGAAATGCGGGCTGTCGCAGCTAGAGAAGGTGCGGGAGTACGGGTGATGGTGGAAAATGATGGTGACAACGTAGATCCGTCCAAATACTCTAGAAGGTCTATTCATGCAGCAGTACGGAAATATAGTAGAACGAGACCGGGCGTTCACCGTGTGCAGTGAACGTTCGGTCTAGTTTCAGTAAGTACGCTGCGCAGCTGCATTTTACGCAGTTCGAAATGCAGTAAAACTGCATTCGGAACTGCGAAAAGTGCCGTTGTTGAGCAGTAAAACTAGGAATGGACCTCCACACGTCGTAGTACGCTGCGCAGTCTAACTGTATCGAGGACTTCTATAGACCGTCGTGTATCGGCTAGTACTACTGGACCCGTACATCCACCATGTGGACGTCCGAGTGTAGTAATACTAGACTCGGACGTCCACCTGGTGGAAGTCCGGGTCTAGAAATACCAGACCCGGAACTGCGAATGGTGTAGTAGACCACGGGTATCACTAGACCTCGTACTGCACTCACTGGACGTCCGCATCCATTTCTGGAATTACAGACGATAGCAGCATTCTATGATTCCTGCGACAATAGACGAGCCCATGACCATGGACTTCTAGGCTTCTGCTTCCCGCATGCCGCAGATACCTTCGTTGGTGTAGAGTCCTTTTGGGTGACCGCCTTTTTTGGAAGCTATGAAGCCGACGTGAAGACCTGTAAGGTATAAGTCTCTATCATTAGCAGCTAGAACTGTGTCGAATCTGCAAAGGAGGGCAATACGGATGGTCCCGCACTGCTTTCGAGTTTTTCCAGCTGGGGCCTGCCCTCTTAATAAGACGGCGGATTCGGTCATGATAAATATGCAGGTCTTGATTAGGTTGAAGATGTTGCAATGGAAGTTTTCCGGCTGCTCGAAACCAAATATGGCCTGCATGTCGAGACGAAAATTTGACGGAAGGAGGATCATGTTTCATCAACGGATGGAAATCACGGTCGGGAGGAGGTGGGGAGAGTTTATTGCGCCTGTGCCATGACAGCCCGTGGTTGAGCCTGGCTGCCCACCAGTGTATGACCAGCGGGGTCGTCATCGAGGTCAGTCACTCTTTGGAGAAGATGAATTCTGGACTGCGCTGTTTATGACTGGAATTAGGCGGTCGAAGTCAGGAAATCTGAGGGTATCTCGGAATGATTGGACGATTGGCTGGTTTTCTTGGCTGATTAAATGCTGAGGATGTCCTTGGCCTCGGACATATCGCAACAGTAGCGGGTGAGGACCGGGCGACAATTCCAGATACAATGAGAGTCATGTGAGCATGTGAAGCTTACGAGGGCTTCTTCATAAAACTGCAATTGCAGAGTGCAGGCCGGAGTGTACAATACAGGCTTTACTCTGTGGTGCGCGAGTGGTACAGGAAGGGGAAATGGTGTTTACGTATCTTTCGTCGCTTATGTTGAAGAGCTAGACAGGAACATACTCAGCGACGGCGTGACGGGACATTATGCAGTGTGGGCGGAAAGTGCTTGTGAAGTTGAGGAGAGTGAGATGTACGAGATAGGCAACTGGGACGCTGTTTACAAAGGTAGTGGCGGATTTGTCAGTATAGATATGTTTGCAATGTACAATCATATGAGTTCCCGACATCCTTATGTCCCGGAGGACACCCTCGAGCTCAGCGCCATTGACTACTTCATTTAGGTTTCGACGAAGTTGGCGAGGCATGCCAGTCTGAGGTCGATGCGTCAAGTGGTGTGTTTCGCTCTGCGGGCGGCCACCGTAACGAAAGTAGATGTACGACCCTATCTTACCTGGCGACGTTTCCTTCTGCAGTATCAGGATAGGATCCTCTAGGTAGGAGGTTTCGAGGGACGTATGGTTCTAGTCCAATACGCGAGGTACGAAGAAGCCCTGCTCATGAAGCTCCTTCTCGACAACAACGAGTGTGAGGGAGGGACACTCTTTCGAAGAGCGAGTGCGGTCTCTAGGGCGTGCGAGAGAGAAGTTGGGATCCCGCAGGACAGAGAAGGTGTCATGAACCGTGCGAGGATCACTTGTTCGCTTCGCTCCGGCGAGAAAAACTGTAATATATTTTATTAGGAGGTCGGTCTTACTAACCGTCGCCTCGGCATCAGGGTGACACGCAAGTGAGAGCACGGGAACTACAGGCGAAGGAGCCTGAACAGAAAGGGAGTCGTGCTCGCTGTGGATAGGAGGCTCTGCGGAGGGTCAACCTTCCCGAGCAGTACCAACGAGCTCGACCGGTCGCAAAGTTCGGAAGTGACATAGGTGCTCCAGTTGGGAAAGAGAGTACCATTCGGAATACGAGTAGATGGGCTGCTAAATCTTGCCGCGTGTATTGAACACCGGCAGAAAGCGCTGAATGCGGAAGAAATAGCAGGAGAAGTGGGAGAACAGAAAACTGGGACGTTTTTCACCGATAGATCCGCCTTCTCGTGTAAGCCAGGTACGATACGATAGGTTCGCTCGTGAGTACCTTCGCGTCTTTAAAACCTAGTGATGGTCTCATGCACACGCGAATGCTCACAAGGGAAGTCGGACCAGCCAGTGGATACACACGCACATTATTGGCTATGTGGACGAGAAAGTATGATGCATTCGCTGATGGCTACTATAACGACTGGTCGGGGTGGAAACGCAATGAAACTGTAACATCTTTCCTTGAAAGATTTCCAACAGTTCCTGCGGTCTAGTGTGATTCTAGGGCACGGCGTGGCGGAACTATGGAACGCAAGGACCTGTCACAGCCCGTATTCCAACCGCAAGACGCAAGATACCACCTCCTCATATTTGTATAGGTACCCGCACATTGACGACAATTCCCGAGCGACGAGACATCTACCCCTTTAATGGCACGGCGGGCTTCGGTGAGCAGCACGACTTCGGTTTGGTATTTGCACGGGACCAAAGAGCTTAGACAAGATGCACAACCTTTTCAGACACGTGTGATTATCGGATACAAATGGAGGTTGAGCCGGATGCGTGCTTTGGTTGGGGAGTGGCAAGACGTGGGATCTGTGGCGCGAGACGGGGGTTGTCGGACGATGGAGGTGCAGGTCGGAAGGGAGTGGAAGTGATGGTGAAATGCGGTGGTGCAGACTTGAACGGAGGGTGGGCGAGATGCGTGGTGTGGTTTGAGCGTGGCTAGACATGGGAGGTGAGATGGGATGTCGAGGTTAAGGTTCGTTGGAAGAGGAGGAGGGAGAAGCAGACTGGGAATGGTAGATGGGCGTGATAATGGTAACATAGATTCAGCGAGATGTAGTTGTAGTACTGCACATGTTGCAGGGCGAAAATACAGTTGAACTTGGCTGGACATCTACGCCACACAGTCGAGGTCTGGTCTGGGTTTACTTGATTCGGTGTGCCGCAGTGATGCGTTTCGAACTGGGAAAAGTGCAGTTGCACTGCAGTAAAAATCGGGATGTACTTCCACACATTGCAGTAAGCCACGCAGTATAACTGCACCGTCGACTACCACAGGCCACAGTACATCGGCTGGTAATACTCGGCCGGGCTTTCGAAAGTTGCTGTACGTTGACCAGTAATACTGGACCTTGACGCCCACTTAGTGGAAGCGGGAGTGTAGTAACACTAGACCCGGACGTCCACCCGGTGGAAGTTCGAGTGCAGAAATACCAGAACTGGACTTGCCGTCTGTCTAGTAAGCCTCGGGTATTAGTAGACCTCGTACTGCACCTGATGGACGTCCGATTCCATTTTCGGAAGCACAGATGCAGCAATTGGAAAAGAAAGAACCTGAACAACGTGTGCTCGTGTGCTTCCCCACTACAATGCCGCCAACTTTACTCATCTATATGCTTGTTTCTTCTCTCGTGCGATTTGGAAATAAAATATTAGTCTAGGTGCAACTCCTGGGCGGAACAAGACAAGGTGGACTCGAAAACGCTCTGACAATCCATCCGTGGTTTGCCAAAGAGCGCCACGAGCATTCAAATGATGTCGAAGTCGAAGGGAATAGATTACTTTAAACCCACTTTCTCAAGGTATTTCTAGTGTGTAGTGCACATTCCGCCTTATATGAGGCGGATCTATCTCATATGAAGCAGGTGTAAGCCTTATTATCATTTCAAATCAAACCTAGCCGACATGTCACCTTTTTATGCCATTCGAGAGCCCTTCGTGATCTCTTTCAGAATGCAGTTGGAGTTTAAGAATTTTCCCGAAACCAATTCGTGTTGTCCTACTTGTAAGCTAATACAAGCCGAATCTTACATTTGAACGATAAAAAGGACGAGAACGAAGCGTACGCGTATGCAACTTTTGCGTTCTCATAACGCAGACACTTTTCTGACGCAGACGTGCAAGAAGTTTTCGCATCTTTTTTCGTACCTCATTCGCTAGTTTCAGCCAGTACAGTAGACCCTAGCAGAAATTGGCCATTGAACTTCGCCTAGTACAAGATCAACCCTATCGTTGTACCATATGGGGCTACGACCACGACTGCGATAAATAACGTAAACCTTCACTGTTATACCAGGTTCCAAGTATATGAGACCTCTACCGTCCTCCTTGTGCTCCTCTCGTGGCGAAGTTCACGACTATATGCATCCACTTTTAACTACGGAGAGTTTACAGACTGGTCGTCGGGCTACGATGAGAGCTTCTATCCGTGACTTTGGTTAGTACTGAGCGCCTTTGCGCTTCAAATTTCCCTTCTGAAGACCGAACAGGTTCCGAAGTGGTTGTAGTTCAGGTGTTATCCACAGAGACCACATGAGCAGAAGAGTTCATGGGACGACATTTTGTCAAGGAGTATTCCCTAGCGACACAAAGAAATGAAGCAATTCATACGACGCCAATAAAACTGTTGGGGGCCACAAAATATTTTACATTTATGCTAGACATTTTGTCAGTAACAATTACGGTGTCAAGAATGATAGCTCACCGACATCAAATTCAGAACTTACTTCCTGAACATCTAAGACGTTCTTAAAAAGTACTGCATACATCTCCCGTGTTCAAACCCGTGCAACTCCTAAACATACTACTGAAACCAATTTCTGCCAGTTTCGGGATCATAAATGTAAACTTCCGGGCCGTTATCTCGTAAACGTCTACAACCTATCAATTTTCGATTTACTGGTATTGTTAGAAAAGAAAACCGAGACTTGTAATCCCCATTTTGAGACAACCCGTCGGATAGCAAATTCCTGTGCTTTCTGTGAGCCGTGAGGACTCCACGGCTACTACCAAAGTCCATATTATCATTCTGGATCTCAGTTGCGGCTCGTCTTCGAGCCTTTAAAGCTTCATCCATACCATTTTCAATGAACCGATCTGCTTTGTGGCCGTAGAAATCATTCCGAGTCAACGCCCTGCTCATTCGGCCTCCTGGATGCAGCATTCATAAGTCAATAATACAGATGGCAAGAACAGAGATGTGAACTCTCGTTGCCCATACTTTAACCTCAAACTCGTCTTCCATCCCTAGTTAATCCTGACGACAGCGATAGTGCTTGTCAACCCAAAAGCGCGGCCCGTAGTACTTTTCACATATCTTTGAGGCGGCTGCTCCAGTGTTGTCAATGTGAATGCCTCAGCCAATGGATTTCCAGCTCTTAGGATATACTTTGCCGCCAGCTGCAGTTGTTCAACTGAAGTTAATTAAGTGGTGTTCCTCCTGGTCAATAAGCGTGACAGCCACGGTCTCAGGCTTAACACTCAACATCGAGATGTTGAGACCTGTGGCAGCCATTTTGGGTCCTGAAAGATACTAACGAGGGTGTCAATTTCTGGCTCTCTTGACAAAATTATCAAACCTTTAGGTCATTGTCGAGCAGATTTAACATCTTAACCGATACAGAATATGAACCAGCAAAGATGACCCTATCATTGTGAAACCTTAGCTCAACCAGTAGGAGAGCCACTGATGCGCCATGACCGTAGATACTCTATAACTGCTGGTGGATAGTTTCATAGCCTGATATTGACAGCTAGTCACAAATTATGATGCAACTGACGCCGCAACAATCTTCCCTGGTTACATATCTACCTTCCGGGTTCTGGCTGAGTGCCGCATAGTGGTGAATACGAATAGAAATCCTGCTCGTCTCTAACCCACAGAACATGCACACACTCTCATCGATGCACGTGCGCCGCAACGGGTCCTGTTTCGGAGGCTGACGATCATCACTTGCATCGACGGAACCGTTGAAGAGGTTCCGTCCCGGTTCCACAGTCGCAGCCTTACTTTCGACTCTGAAAGATGCGATGCAGACGCGTGACTGCTCGAAACGGTCCTAAGGCATAGTTTCACCGCAAAGAGCAAATTGCGAATGCTCACTGCTATGGATGTTGGCTCCAAAACTAGCAATGATTGCTAATCTGGCATTTTTCTGTCAAGAAGAAGATCCTGAACAGTCGTAAGATGTCACCTTTGAGTTTTGTATCGAAACACTTCTCTTTCAACCCGTCGCTTCTCCACACTTACATGCGGCCCTAATGCTGTTGCGAGAACTTACACGTCGAGTAATCGAGTGGGGCCAATGATAAAGGCTAGGAACTTTCAAATATAGTTTCGAGGATTGGACCAATGGCCTTTTACGGCTTTGTGTGAATGAAGCCATTGATCTCCAGTGTGCCCCCAGCACGAGCTCACACTGTAGCATTGATCTCATTGACCACACGAAGTGCATTTTTGCTCGTGCTCCTTTTGACTTCGTGACTTTCTTCATCCATAAGCGTGACAGGGTGAGTATATACATCTGATTGGAAACTACCGGACTGATTTTCCAGTTTCTCGGGGCTCTGAGGAGCAATTCAGGTTCCTGTTCCAGCGCTTTTTCCCAGACTCTCTCCTGCTTTGATGTTTGTCAGTCGCGGTAACATAAAACTGACACCTTCGGCCAGCTCCGAGCTGATATGGACACTAGTAACATTTCTGCCGTTGACTTTAGACTTATTGGCCTCTCTAACGGTTCCTGAGACTTTTCTGATTTTCCAGATGGCACCATACCTCTATTGATACTTGAAGTCGGTGATTATGAGACGAGCGCGAGTGTGAACTCCGGATCCAACAAAACGACGCGGTTCAGAAGTGGGAGACTTATTTTTGGAAAATTGAGGACTCTTCAGGATATTCTGTTTAGTTCTCACTTCTGCTCGCGATGAAGTCGAACAGCTCTACTCTGTCCGAGCTGTCAACCTTTTGGGGTGTCGCTTGAGCAAAAAGTTTAAAAATAGTCTCAATGATTTACCATTACGACTCAAAAGTTGGCCATGTATGAAGCAATTTGGCTTCGTATGGGACCAGATGTCCGATAAACACGAGGGAGGCGCCTAGCACAGTACAACAGACACTGTCGCATGCAATTTCATTACCCTCGCGGTGTGACCAGCTGTGCATTGCAGGGCTGGACGATTGAGCTGCTCATCTTGATTTCGAAGCTTCAGGTAAGAAGCTTTCTTTACTAGTGTGTATTCTACTGGTCGAAAGTCACATATGAGGTACGAAAAAACTGAAAAAAATATTCGTAAATCTACGTCAGAGAAATGTCAGTGTTATGAGAATGCAAAATTTGCATACGTGTACACATACAGCAAATAATCCCATTATCGGAGCAAATATGTTATGCAGTTTGATCTATTTCCAGAACCGGAGTCATTCGCACGTTCTCAGGTTAAGTCTGCAAGCTACTTTGCTTGTCGGAAGCATTTCCTTTGGACATTCATTTCGCATACCACCCCTTGTGTTACAATTTTGCAATTCCACATCATCTGACTTCTGCACCTCTAGCACCACCCAGCGTTCCTCGGTAGTGAGCCATACGTCTTATGTGTCGCTATATGTCTCAACATACGTTCTTTTATCTGCAACCGGTATCGGACTCCCAAAGTGCTTAGGGCGACGGTGGCGGTCCGGATTTGAGTATCTTACGGAGTTCTTGGTGGCAGTGACGAGTGTGAGGGTCTAACACTTAAACGCAAGGCAAGGCTGTACACAACTGGGTATACTTTCACTCTTTGGCCTACCAATGTTCAGCATAGAACCCGGGAACCTTTCGCTTATTGCCACCACTGTCCGGTAAAATTATGCATTTGTTGTAGGATCTCAAGCTTGCCCCTCTTCCGTATTCGCACTCGTTCTCACAGCTCCTCCTTGTCCGCTTTCGTACCCCGCGCACCCAACCCAAGCTTGTCCATCACCACTGCCGCCGCATTAGCCCCACCCACGGCCCCCATCTCCATTGCGCTCGCGCCTCCCTCCAATCCTCCCGCCTGCACAACTCCCTCCGCCCACTGCCCCCACCTCTCCGGAATCTCAAACTCTGGGTATGCCTTCCAATCAAACTCGGCCACCACCTTTCCCCCCTGAAACAACGAGTCCACCTCACCTCTACTCAACTTGTCATCGCTAAATACTTTCCACACTATCCTTCCCTCCGATTCCCACACCCGCCCAATTGAACGAAACACCTCCCCCGCCCTTTTGACGCACAGCACCCCCTCCGGCGCATCCCTTCCAAACCTGCGCTCGTTCAACCTCCCTTCGACAAACGTCGCCACCGTCCTCTTAAACTTTCTCCCGACTCCTCCATTCCCGCCGCCAGGCATCTCCACTTCAGCCAATTCCGCGCTCACCCCCAACACCACGGCATCGCACCGCTCGTCTACTTGTCCCTTCGTCTCCACCTTCACCACGTAGCCTCCCTTCACCTTCTCCACCTTCTTTTCCATTTTTACCAT
>JAUKWC010022879.1:5144-18690 GCA_032356245.1 Endocladia muricata | reverse complement strand
GCGGGAGGCCGGGAGAGCGGGAGGAGGTGGGAGTGGAGGTGGGAGTGGAGGTGGAGATGGCAGGCGGTGCGTTGTGTTCCAGCGCGTGCATCACAACGAGGAAACGAATGAGAGAAGGGAAGGGGGGCGGTTGGATTGCGGTGTGTGCAGGGGCGCACGTTACGAATTTCGAGGGAATTCTAGTATTTCAGTTAAATTTGGGTGCGTGTAGAGCACCTCGATGATCTCGAATCACTGTTGTTCCGATCCCATTGTGAGAACCACGTCCGCGTGAGGATGCCGATGCGGTGTGTGTGTGTGTGTGTGTGTGTGTGTGAGGGGCGACTACGCAATGACGCCACCTGCATGGTCGCAGTAGCAGCAATGGACAGCAACCCCCACCTCCCCCCTCGTCGGTTGCGGTTCTGACGTTCGGGTTGGTGCATGCGGTGAGTGAGGAGAGCGCGAGATGCACGAGTGGGAATGGCATGAGAGATGCCCCATTTCGTGCATCGAATTCTATCGCATGACCTCGAAAAAAAGGCGGTCAACTAGCGCTATCTGCCAACATGCTTTGCCTTTCTCGCCTCCGCCGGCAGCAACGCAGCAATGAGGAAGGCCACCCGGGAGTGCATGCTCAAAGACTTGTGATACATACAACACCTGTTTCATCAGAGCCTTTGATCGCGCCTACGCTCCTGTTGACATGAACAGTTTATTTTCCAGCGATACTCATAAAGTCGGCCGCGGCAACGAAAGGGCTCTACGTGCTTGTCTAGGCTTTAGGTGCGTTTCAGGCACAGTCGGCTGACACTCCTTGATTCAAACCAACGATCCACATTCCGTTCCATATTCACATGCACACAACGTGTTGCAACGGTTGCTTCAAATGCCCCCCTCCCCCCTCCCCTTCTCCACCTCGTCCATGTCGACCACATCCGCGCCCCCGTCAGCTTCGTCAGCTGCCACGCGGCGGCGCCCTCTCACGCACCGTCTCTCCGACGAGAACTCGCATGACCGCATCCAGTTTTCCTCTCCTGATTCCCTGCATCATCACCCCACCCCCCCGCGCTCGCACGCGCGCTCCGTCGCGCGTGCACCACCCTCGCCGCGGCGTTCCCCGGCCCCCTCGCGTGCGCGCTGCGCGTCGCCATCTCCGTCGCCGCGGCAGCAGCAGCGCGTCTTGCAGGAAGGCGGGGAGAGGCAAAAATCGACTTTGATTCCGTTGCGCGAGTGGATGAGACCGGCGGTGGTAGGGGGGGGGTATGTTGTTGTGCATGTGGTGAATGAGGGGTCGTTTGGGATTGTGTTGAAGGGGAGGAGGGTGGTGGATCAGGTGTGGGTGGCAATCAAGGTGGTGAGGAAAGGGGGGTTGTCGGAGAGGGACAAGGCCGCCGTCAGGAAGCAGGCGATTACGTTGCGTGCGTTGCGACACCGCTATATTGTGCACTTTTATGATGACTTTGAGGATGACGACTACTTTTACCATGTCTTTGAGTATCTGCACGGGGGGGACTTGTACGAACGTCTCGAGGCGAGAGGCAAACCCTTTTCTGAGCCGCAGGTCCTCTTTCTGGCGCGGCAGTTGTTTTATGCCATGACGTATCTGCACTCCAAGCGTGCGGCGCACCGCGACATCAAGCTCGAAAACTTTGTCTTTGAGACGTTGCCCCCTGACCGTCGCCAGGTCATGAAGCTCATCGACTTTGAACTTCTCTTTGTACGCTCCGCCAATGCCCCGCCCATTGGGCTCAGCGACGACCTGTGCGGCACCATTCTCTACGTTTCCCCTGAGATTGCTGCTGCCCGCCAGCACGTCCCCGAGCAGTCCGACATGTGGGCATGCGGCGTCATGCTCTACGTCCTCCTCTCCTACCACATGCCCTTCCAGGGCGCCTCGGCCCGCCAGATCCTCCGCGCCATCCGCACCGCAGACTTGCACTTTAGCCCCTCCGTCTGGGCTCCGGTCTCCGTGCAGACGCGACAGCTTGTCCGCGACCTTCTCAACAAGAATGGCGCCGCAAGGCCCTCTGCGGCAGAGGCGCTCGAGCGTGTTAAGGAGATCCAGGACATGACGCGCGATATGTCGCACAGCCCCAGCAAACTGCGCGCAATTACACGTGGACTGCGCTCGGTCAGTCTCAATATCTGGGACCCGTCTGGACGGGTAGCGCGTCGCTCGCGGGGAACGCCGGATGTGCGCAAGGCCAGTGGTCCGGAGGAGGTGCGGGTGAGTCGAAGGTCGCAGTCTAATTTTCCGGGCGAGGAGCCGTCGTCCGCATCGAGCAGCGTGCGTAGTTCATTTGTACTGCACAGCGAGGCCAACTCGGAGGCAGGCAGCGCGCCGGCATTGGCCGACCCGGCTGGGCGGTCGGAACACTACTTTCGGAGGAACAGTTCACTTGCATTGTCGACCCAGTACAAGGGGGAAGAGGACTCGGCACCAAATTCCATGTGTTTGCCGGGTGATTTTGGGCTGACACATCCGGGGGGAGGGGTGCTCGTGCGCAAGCGGGTGGGAACAGGGGCGCGCATGAAGACAGACTTGTCGCCTGTGCAGGCCGTCACTCCGCTGCGGGCGAGCCGCCGGTTAAGGAAGCAAGGGAGTCTAGCCTCGCGGATCCGCAAGTGGATTCAGCATGGGAGTGGAGATTTTGGGAAACGGTAGTGGCGGGGAGGCAGTGGCATAGATATCTAATGGACCAGAGAAGACAATGGGTGGTGGAAAGTGCGTTATTCAGTCGATGGCGTGAAGTTGGGGGGTCAATGTTTGCGCAGTCCGCAATACCGACGAGATCTATGCGCGCAGCTGTGTGAGATATCGCTGATGTACTTGCTATCCTGTTCAAAGTCCTTTTTACTTGTTAATTGTTGCATCTGGAGGGTCAGCACGAAATCAGAGGGCCTCAATCACGAAATCCGCAGGGCTCGTAAGAGTTGTCTGTAGTTTCATTGCGTCACCGACAGTATGCGCCCGGACCGTTATTCGTTTCATTTCTTGCAACCACTGTTTGGCTTTTGCCTTCTCTTGTCTTAGTGCTCTGTTTTTTCGTGACGGAGAGTGCTCGTTCAAGATACGAACTGCGGACAGCGTACGCGTTGATCTGGCTCAGTGCATCTTACTGCAACATCGCAAACACAACAATCCTTGTGTGGGTCTAAAAGTGTATCCAGCATGGAAGGGTGGAATCTAGGCATCGTTTCTTCGCGGGGGTGGCCATTTTTCGGGGCCGCATGTTGCATTGATGTCTTTCGGTATTGCAAAGTGCCAATTTTGTCTCATTTCTTTCGGTAAGGGTCCGCGAAAAAAATCCCTGGAGATCCGCTCACCCGACAAGCTGACGCTAAGCAAACGTTTGCTACCACAGTACAACATTACCGTTTCAGCTGATGCTGGGCATGGCCAGTAGTCTGTGCGTGCAGAGATGCTCAAGGTGAGGTATACAAGCCTTGCATGTGAACATGCACTGACGGAAACTCTAAACTTGACCAGCTCGGCGACCCCCCGGCCGAGGGTCACGCACTTGGCAGAACCAGGTCGACGCCTAGGATTGTTTACACTCTTTGTCAGAGACTAGGAGCATTAGACTGCTCGGTACTGCAGCTTATCTCTTACTGACACGAAATGTCAGGAGATTCAGTAGTACGCAGGGCGTGTTGCTCAATTCGGTGCAAGACGCGACCACTAGACGTGATTCACCCTGCGAGTGGTTTGCAGACAGTCAATCACACTTTTGCTGCTGGTAGCGGCCTTAACTGGATTCATCTTGCGCAATTTGAACGGCTAGAGCAAAATACTCGCGCAGGGTGGTCACAAGGCGACGGTCGTGTACGCCTCATACGCGCTTATAGCTGTATGTTCAGATGTCAGGCGGCCTCATCAAGGGTTTCTGGACATGGTTTTATGCATTGTAGTGCGTACTATCTGTCTAGATCGCTGTCCTTGACGAAAAAGTTGACGTTAATTCTTCAGTCATCTTGTGCGTGGTGGACAGTACGGTCGCTGCGCCAACCAAAGCCGTCAGGCTCGCGTGGTGTTCGAGATCTTGCCTGCCCATGTCGTTTCCAGCACGATTCTCCCAACAAAGTTGAACCTCACAACGCGGCACTATTCTGACCAAGTTGTAGAGACTAAGCAAGGCAAGTGGCTAGGAAACTAGTAGCCTGCGCAAATTCCTTGAGAAAAGGAAGGAACAAAGACTGTTTGCTATGGGAGGATTTGGCAAAAAGAGGAGGTCCTACCTCAACGAGCTTCCTGTTGCTCCAAGTTTGGAAATTGGCTCCCCGTCTGGTTCGAGGGCCACACCGCACAGCTTAACCTCGACTCTTTCTCGAATGTTTTCGAGTCGCCACTTTCGAAGTCCGCGGCCGAAAAGATCAGGAGATTCACCTACGTCAGTTTCGGAGATAAAGAAAGTGAAGAGCGATGGTGCAGATAGTCCGTTTGAACCTGCGTCATTGAGTGAGGACGATCTCCGACATCACAGTGTCACTTCTGTACCTACCGTGTCAGCAAATATGGCTGCACTGCAGGCGCGAACAATGGCGGCGAATCTGCGACTCTCGCATTCAGGAGATAGTCAAATGAATAACCGAATAGAAAAGAAGCGTACGCCGCGAATACCCATACCGTTTCTGAATCGAAAGGGAAGTGTTGCGCCCAATGCGCTGTCCGAAAACTGGTTGATCGATCTTAAGCAGCTCTCGCTCGGGAGAACAATTGGACACAGCTCATTTGGCTCAGTGAACGAAGGGAAGTTGAATGGAACTAGAGTTGCAGTGAAAATTGTGCCTCTTGATAATGCCCCAGACTCCCCGAATAGCTTGTCGGCGTTGATGACGGAAGCGGAGCTGAACTGTAAATTGAGACATCCGAATATCGTGCTGTTTATGGGTATTTCAGTGCAGGCAACACAGGTTTGCATAGTCACAGAATTGATGGCACGAGGAAATGTGCGAGAAGCACTGCTCCAAGAAAAGCGCGGAGAGCTTGTTCGGCTTGACTGGGATGTCAGGCAGCAATGGGGACTGGACACGGCTCAGGGTATGGCGTATCTACATGCATACAACCCGCCCGTTGTACATCGTGACCTGAAGACAACAAACTTGCTTATTGATCGTGGACTCAATGTGAAGATCTGCGACTTTGGACTTTCGCGAGTCGTATCACGAAGTCGAATGAGCATGGTGGGGACGGTACATTTTTCGGCGCCAGAAGTGCTTAGACAGGATCGGTACTCTGAAAAGGCCGACGTTTTTTCATTTGGGACAGTGCTTTGGGAGCTCTACACACGAAAACCTGTGTTTGAGGGATTGCCGCATCTGGAAATCTATACGTCGGTTGTGGAAGGACACATGCCGAGCATGGATGACGAGTGCGATGTACGATACCGTCTTTTGATGGAAGCATGTTGGTCGACAGACCCTTCAAACCGCCCATCGTTTCAGGAAATTATTGAGAGCATCCTGGAAATGGTTGGGGAGAGAGAAGAAGAAGAATGAGGTCGGTAGGTAGATGGCGGTTTACTGGATAGGGCAACGGTCATGATGCCTAACTGTAGAGCATGGGTACTGCAGAGTACGAGCATCATGACGAGTACAGTAAAGAGAATTAAAGATCTTCGATGGGGTGCTTATTTGAAACCCAAATATAACATACCAAGCCCAATGATATTACAAGCAAAAAAAAATTCGCAATAGTTCACTCAGAAGGCAAATGGGCACCTCTAATCCGCGGATGCCACCTGTCAAGGTTAGTGCTGTGCAATACAAGGACCACAGCGTGGTTGAAGATTCAAAATTTCAAACTACCTGATATTCCCTCTTCTCTATCATCTTCCTCACGTCCCCTCTCTGCCCACCGTTCTGTCATCTCCCCGAACAGCTTTCAATTTGCCGCTTCCCTCCAGCTCAGTTTTACCTTGGCGCAGTGCAACATGCAGCCTTTCGATCGTCCTCTTGATGCTGACATAGAGCGCTTGCAAATCAGTGCGTCAAATTCGCAAAAGCAGATCGCCGACCTTATCAACCACCACAAGGCTAAGCTCTACTCGTTGTCCAGCTTCTCAGTTTTCCGTACCACCTTGTCCAAATCCGTTAAGCGGGAAAGTTCTTCTCGTACTGCAACGGACGGGGAAAAGAAGGAGCTCGCTTCTTCATCGAGTAGTCGTCGTCCCCTTGCGCCTGTGGACCAGAATGTGCTCAATGATCGACAGCTCATGCCACCACCGCGACTCACACGAGCGAATGAGGGAACGAATAGGCAACAACTGCTAGCAGGGCGAAAGAGAAGCGGTGATCACCTGGAAAGTTCCAACAAAAGGCATACCAAAACCGTAAAGCACGACTCACCCGCTCCGGTGCACGACTCTCCTCTCCCTGCGCTTGACGATGACACATGTCCCCCAGTCTCGCCCGCTGAAGTGCATAACGAGCTCCCAACACCGAAAAAGCTGTCTACCGGGGACGGTGATGAGCTTCGGAAGAGTGTTATACCTGAACCCAATTCTACCGTGGGCATAGGAAAGAATTCAAACTCTAAAGATGCCCAAGCTGCGCGGTCAAATTCTTCAGCCTCGCGGCATTCTGTCGCTACGGACGAAGACATATTAGAAAAAGACAACAAAGATAGCGATGATGATGACATAGATGCGCAAACTCTTCTTGAACAAGACGAGAGCAATGAAAGTAATGCAGAAGGTAATATAGTATCTTCGGATGAGGAAACACCAGTGATTAAGCGAGGTGGAAATGCGCGTAAGAGACGACAAAGCTCCTCTATTCGTTCAAATCCTGGCAAGAAGCTGCGCGCGCCATTTGAAAATCGCTCTGCAGAATCTGTGGAGGAAACAGCCAAAGAGAAGGCAGACAACGAAAGGCTAACGTGCGAAGACGATACCGATTCCGATTTGGATGCAGGCGGGAAGGACGAAGTCAGCGAGGAGGTTGCTGAGTTAATTAAGGAGGTGCAGAGTGTGGATGACCAGCCACAAGAGAAATCGGAAGGCTCAGCGATTCTTGAGACAAAAGTTGATGAAGATATTGGCGGTGGCTTAGACGTAAGATTGAGGAACTCTTCAAACCAAACTCAGAAAGGTGGTTCAGAGGCAGGCAGGACTGACTCGGTCGATGAAAACGGTTATGAAAGTACTCGTTCTACTGAGGAGATCGAAGAGTTTCCACATGGTTTCAACGGAAAGGATGGTCAGCTGCAAGACGATGCCACTGCTTCTGACGAATCAGAGTTCAAAGTACCAAAGCTGCGCGAGAAGCCAAAGCCGACGTGGACGCTTCAAGAACAACCATCCTCTCGTACTGTCTCGTTCTCGATAAGCAAAGTGGCGCAAGCCTCCCTGAATGATCTGAAGCTTAAACAGAAAAATATGCAATCTAGTACACCCTCAGCGAATAATGCGCGTTTTATCGTTGAGAAAAGCGGCAAAGTAACCATTCGGGAAGTTGAGGCCCTGTCAAAGGTAGTCTCAGATCCGGGTGGCGGCGGCCGAGGGCAAGCTGCACAAGGAGGGCTCTATCCTGTGCGTGATGGAGAAAGATCTAGTCGCTTGTTCAACCCAAATGCGAATTTGTACTCGGCTAGCCGGAAACCGAACGGAAATCTTCCGCCATTGTCTTTTGGATCGCGGAACCCTTCCTTGGTCATGCGCACACCCGGAGCACGTACCCCTGTGAAGAGACTTCTTCCTTCGTTTGTGATGCCGGTCTCTCCTGACCGGACACACATCCCTGGAGTCGATGTCGACATTCACAGGATGCGGTCGGAAGGTGTACAACATAGTTTAAATGTCCAAAGCTTGTCATTTGATTTACCGTTGCGCTCAGAGTCTGAGGATGCTGAGAACGTAGATGCTCACATTGCAGCATCGCAGAGAGCTGAAGAAGTCAACGATGAGTTTGGATCAATGGAATCTGGGCAGGAGCAGGCAATGAATCCCATCAAAGAGGGTGAACACACGCCTGCTTCATTATCTCCTGGACGCGAAGCCTTTGACAAAATTGGAAATTTGCTGAAAGCGAAGGATCGACCTGCAATCAAAGCTAACGGCACTCTAACAGCTCCAAGCAAACTACTCTTTTCTCGCATTGACCGAAAGCCCGTAAAGAGCGCTTTACGGAGAGACATTGAGAATATGCGCGCTGGGAAGTCGTTATCTATGTCTACGAAGGTGGATCCCACGCAATTTGAAAAACCAAGTCCAGCAGAATCTGGTGGCGGTGTCACCAGAGCAGATTCGATATTCAATGACACGGCCTCACCTGCAGCGGGTCTACGACTATTGCCAGAAAGGACAACTGCACCAAGAAGTCCGCCGCCCTCAATACTTAAGAAGCCAGTGAAAAATTCTAATGGTTCGGACAGCCCAATCCAAGAACGACCAGCTTCGAAGGGGTCTGCTAGAAAATCTGTTCATTTTCAAATTGACAAAGCACCGATTCGCAAGGCATCCTTGTCGCTTCCCGAGTGTGACTTGCCACTATCTAGTGACGATGACGCTAAATCTGGAGATAGTGAATATTCTAGCGACGATCTTCATGATACGAATAACACAAGTCAGGCTGATGACAACGGTGATCCAAGCACCCTCGAGAGCGACAAGGACGAAGGCTTGAAGAACCAAACCAGCAACAGTTCTGTGCCTGGCTCACTTTCTAACCTTGTGTCTTCTGTTGCATCCTTCATACCGGGAGCTTCAAACTTGTTCGGGGGTCGCACTGAGGAAGTGACACCAGAATTTGAAGCCCGAGAGGCCGCCAAACGCGTTGCACAGGACATGGAGCGTCGTGAAGCCGAGTTGGCAGTACGACGAGAGCTTCACCGAGCAGCTCGACAACGCGAAGCAGAGGAGAAGCAGCGACGAGCTGAAAAGCGCCGACGCAAGCTCGCCCAAGAATCTCAGCAGAAAGAATATGACCGTAAAGAACGGGCAGAACTGCGGCTTCGTAAGAGGCGTGAAGAAGAAGAAAAGCAGCGAGCTCGCAAAGATGAGGAGGATCGGAAGAAGGCGCTACACCGTGAACGTGTGCTTGCTCAGAAACGGCAGGTCGACGCTGCTGCCTTGCAAGCCAAACGCGGACTTGTTGAGCGTATTGGAAAGCAGAAAGCGGGAGGTGCTATTGACAAACGCGCGGGGCAAGCCAACCTCCGACCTGGAGTGCTCCAAATGCCTCAAGGGTCTACAGCAAACGGGAACGAAAGGTGGCCGCCTCAAACACCACAGGCATCGCGGGCTGCGGCAACGGAGGCCGAAATAACATCATATAGTATGACTGGGGAGAGAAAGCGGGAAGATTCAGAGAGTCCAGACAAGCAGCACGCACGGCGGGCAAAGAAGCCAATACCTGGGTGGGCTGCGAAAGATCGGTTGATAAACACGTTACGTGAACAAGAAGGTGATCCGGACCGGGTATTCTCTCGTGTTTACTCATGCAATTTGGAAGATGTCTTTCAAGGAGAGGAAAGTAAGAGAAAACGCAAGCCCAGAGGGAGCTCAGGAAACTGGACTAAGGACCGACTTACTGCACGAGAGGAAATGGAGTACAAGAAGAGGCAGGGCTTTTTCGATAATGCTTGAAGCAGCTGTGTGGATAATCTGGCTGTCTGAATGCAATGCCCTGCTTAAATATGACTCGGGCCTAATGAAGTGGGTGGAACTAGCTTTTACCTAGCCTGCGTATCCGTACTTCGCCGACCTCGAACTCGTTGCCTTCTTAAATACTTAAAGGATGAGCAGGTTTCTGCTACGACAATATTTAATCTAGAATGGTTTACGTGAAGATCACTGTCGCGGGACCCAACGCTTTTCTCTGACTCATGCACAGAACTGAACAATAGCAATCCTTCTCGACAACATTGCAGGTCTCGTCTCCAGCGGAGTAGTATCTCTCCTCGCTCAATTCGCAGGCTTAAATATTTTTTCATTCTAGGTGTTTCTTGATGCGGGTCTCACGGTGATATTCATCCCGAATAATATTGGTGCGTTGCTAACTAATTTGTTTCTGGATAGACTACAAGTTCGAAGGGTAAAAATTTATCGCTTTGGTACGCAACAAACTAAGTGCACGTGACTGTGCAGTGAAGATGGCTGGCACAATCGACGACCTGCTCCTCAATCGTATCTTCGTCGTCGTTTTCATATGTTTTTTCGAAACCTTCCTGCAAATTAACAATAGATTAAAACGAGTTACTATACAAGATATTCTCGCACACAGGGCCCCTACTTAGAAAAGTCAAACCTAGGTACATTTTTCCAGATTTGGAATTCTTGAAAATCAAATTGAAGAGCGATAGAGTGCGTGAGGCCAGAATGACATATCTCTGGAATACAATAGAACAGAAGGGCCTCGCTATCTGCAAGCACTCATGCTCTGAGAGCGGGGCATTCGGTGCATTACAGCTTCATTGACTCTAACGCCAACATACAGTAGTTCTCATGTAAAGTATCCTTCGTCGAAAACTCAGTTCCAACTACAACCATAAAAGACTTTCGAACAGCTAAACGCGAAAAAAACCGAAATCGACGTCAAGTTCTCTGCGATTGTTGGCCACTTTCTTCTTCCCCGTCTATATCAGCAGACACATAAATATTCAAGGCGCTTCATTCATTGGTTTGTGGCAAACTCATATGATGTAACAATGTGCTCCCATCCTCATACTGGCAATCAAACAGACTTCAAGAGGTTGTCAGTTTCCAGGTGAGAGTCGAAATCAGGAGATGAACGGGTAGTCCAGACGCCTATTAATTCTCTCGAACGATAGGGTTGTAGAGCAAGAATGGTGCTTCTCAGGAACGTCTCAATCCTACTTTACATTTATTTTAGCCACGTTTAAATACTTTATATACTTCTTCACGCAGTCTATTGGCGGGAAAATGTTGTAGCCGCGCGAAGTATTTTACCGGAGCTAAAATACATGGAAAGTAGGATCGAGAGGTTTCTGAGAATTACAGTTCTATAAAAGGGATAGTGCAGTTCTCTGAGCAGTTTATTAGCGGGAAAACATGAGAGCTGCACTATCCCTTTTATAAGAGCGTGCTGCAAGCGCTCGTACGAAATTGTCAGCCTGGGATCTAGTCCATTATATAATTTACAGTAAGAGGTTGGAACTAGATGGAAAAAGAAGGTATCGGTGTTGAAAAGGAAGGACAAGTCTCTTACTGATTCGATTCTGTACACATACGCATACCAATTTACTCACCCTACTATGTATCCATTATTAGGCTACATTACCGGATAGGTACTGTACGTGTTTCGATAATAGTGTTTATATAAACGACTTAAGAATACAAAAACGTCAGTCTCGAACTCCACTATGAGTCGTAGAGAGTTGCTACAGTACAAAGTATACAGAGTACGGGAGCTCATTCTACTACCCGGAAATGAACTCTCGACATCATTGGGTACAAGTAAAGCATCTCTGTGATTAACCGCAGCAGACGTACGTGCGCCCCGAAAAGGCAATCCTGCTGTCGATTTACCCACTCTCAGTATTAACCTAATTATCCCTTTAATGAACACCACTTTTGCCCCCTCATATCGGTGTGTTCCAACACTCGCGAATTAGTGAATACACTCGTTCTGATATACATTCTCCTTTTTGCTGCTACCTTGTAGTACAAAAGTACCTGTTCTACTCGGGAACAGGACAAAGATGGTGAGATGAAAAGCTGTAACGTACTCTGACACCTTCAAGTGCCCCAATTAATAAGTGACAGGAACCTGAAGCTACCCTTAGGGCTACTTTAGTAGCTTCACTAGTAATATGTTACTAGTGTAGTGCGTTTCGTTTCGTTTTTCAAAACAAAAAGAAGTGGATTTATCGAAACAGTCAGGTCCAAGTTTGCTGGGACTCAGAGTTTCCCCACGTAGCCCGCAGACGAAAATAAAGCTGACGAATATGACAGTATCCATATCTGATAGCTCGGAAAATACGATCAGAAAAGAAAATCAACTCACTCAGCGGTATCTCCTGAACGCCCTTCTTTATCACACTGTGCGCGTATCTCGATCTGTAACTGAGGAAGATCGTAACGGGTGTCGTTGTTTCTACCTGGACGATACTATGTCTCACATCGACTGTTCTGTGTGCAAAGACCCATTCCGTACTAGTAAAACTAGTATTTCAAATGATTTTTGCATGCCGTGTGCTATTGGAAAGTATCTATTTCGAAAAGTCTCCATCTGAGACTCCTGTGAGATTGCTCAGAAGAACTGGCACGACTTTCTCGGCCCTATCTCCGGCTGCCGCTATGTGAACGAGCACTTCGCACTATCTCATGGGTAAAGAATCAAGAATATTTTCTAGCGCTTAGATACCACCTTCGAAGAGAAAAACTGGAAGTATTTGCAGAAAAAAAGAAAAGAATGGCAATCCATAACTCGAAACCGAAACTAAATTTAGAGTTTTCTGTCCGGCAACGAGCCGAAATCGAACGGATCCTAAATTTGAAAGACAAACTTTAAAGGAATGATCTCTCTAGCTTTAAAAAGAAAATCGAAAACCATCAGTTTCAGTTCCTGCTGAAACCCCCATACACCTTCTGGCATTCAATTGAAAAACACTGCTTCGAGAAAAAAGATTATCAGCCCCTTACCAAATCAGCTCGTCATTAAAGTACTACTGCTAGGCCCAACTAACGTAGACGTACCTGGACGAATCCCGGAAATATCCAGTACAGCACAAAATGCCGAGTCTCAGACAACAGATGCCTTTTCTCCTCTTCTATGAAGAGAACTGACGGGATGAGGATGTTTTAACACCCGTACCTGCTTGAAAGCTGTGGTAAACCCCCATGTCACTCTCCCCGAGAGAAGCTTCCTCTATCGTCTGTGTTTCTAGAAAAGGATGCGGGAATCCACTAACGAAGGTACAATGACGCGTATCTACGCGAGAAAATCCGATTCATAGGCTACAATACTTCCTCGCCGGGACTTTGAGAAGCAGTCTACATTTTGATGGCAATGGCATTTCGTGGCGATTCTCGAACGCTTGTATTCGCCAGTTATAACCATATAACTTCCACTGCATCGAAACACTTTGACCTGACGTCGTTGTCAGTATTTTCTAGGTCCCCAACCTCGAATCTGTTCACGTCTTTGACGATTCCTGAGATCTATCGTGTTTTCCTGATTACACCACGTATCCATCGACATCTTGTCTCAGGGGTTACAGGACGAGCTCGAATTTGAACCCGAAATCCATCTATGTAGACAGATTCCGACAAGGAAGACAGAGTTTGGCAAAGTTGCGGACTTCTAAGTGTATTCGAAGAAAATCTCGTTTCTGCTGTCAATCACATTGAACAGCTTTTCTCTGTCCAAACTGGCAAGACTGCAAGGCGTCATGTGGGCAAAAAGAAGAAGGAAAAATAAATTGGAATGATTTCACATTTCGACTCGAAAGGTGCCCGTATAAGACATCAAACGCCCCAGAGGGACTACAGCACACAGGTGTCAGTCAGGGAAGGGGGGGATGAGGGACAGTACCTCGTGTACTCTGGAGGGGGGAATACACGTTTTCGGGGGGGGGGGGGGGTCCAGTACAAAGATCCAA